>CM072521.1:66716239-66798739 GCA_036898135.1 Oncomelania hupensis | reverse complement strand
ACTAATAGAAAGTAGCGTAGAAAAATGGGAAATGTGCAAAATTGATATTCGAGAATTTTGCTCTACCTATGGCAAAAAGAAAGCATGCACCAGAGTGAATGAAACTTTAACATTGGAAAGTGAACTTAAAGAGACCGAAAACCAGATAATACACAACCCCGAAAGTACGGATCTCCAATCTAAGTTGTTAACAATTAAAAACAAGTTGGAGTTGATTCAGCTGAATAAAGCAAGGGGGGCACAAACCAGGGCACGGGTCAAATGGATAGAAGATGGGGAAAAAAATACAAAATTTTTCTGTAGCTTAGAGAAAACTAGAGGCAAAAGAAACACAATTACTAGACTAACGCGTACATCAGGGGAAGTAATCACCGAACAGGGGCAAATACTACAGGAACAAGTAAATTATTATAAAAGTCTATATAGTCAGACCACAGAGGAACCTAACATCTCGCAAGCGGCCAATGATTTCATGGTAAACGAGCAATACACAAAACTCTCACAACAAGAATCTGATACTTGCGAAGGGATAATTTCTTTGGGTGAAGCTTCGGAGGCATTGCAGTCAATGAAAAACGGGTCAGCTCCCGGATTCGACGGCTTGACGATCGAATTCATGAAATTTTTTTGGTCAAAAGTGGGCACAATAGTGACTGATTCCTTTGCTGAATCGTTTAGAGAGGGGAAACTATCGTATAGCCAGAGACAAGGGGTAATCATTTTGTTGCATAAAAGTAAAGACTTGCCTAGGGATCAACTAAGTAACTGGCGACCAATTACACTAACAAATTCTGACTACAAAATTTTGGCCAAAGCTCTCGGACACAGGCTTTCCAAGGTTATTCAAAAATTGATAAACGAAGATCATGTTGGTTACTTGAAAGGACGCAATATTAGCTCTGTCTTAAGAACAATCGACGATGTTATTAATTATTTAAACGTTACAGGAAAAGCTGGTTATCTGCTGGCGTTAGATTACTCCAAAGCATTTGATTCTATTAGTAAACAATTCCTTCTGCACGCCTTTGATGCATTTGGCTTTGGTGAAGACTTCAAAAGATGGGTTACTGTGCTCACAAACGAAACGTATAGTAATATAAACCATGCGGGATGGCTGTCAGAACGTTTCAAAGTTGATTGTGGGATCAGACAAGGATGTCCTTTTTCACCTCTGGCATTCGTCTTGGCCGTGGAATTTTTGGCCATCAAATTACGTAACAGTGCGATAAAAGGAATTCCTTTACCAAATCCAATAGCAGAAAATATTCCCCTAAAAATCAAACAACTGGCAGATGACACCACTCTGTTCCTCAATGATAAGAACGACATGAGAATTGCTCAAAGCATCTTAAATACCTTTTCAAAATTATCGGGCTTAAGGCTTAATCCTCACAAAACCAAAGCTCTGCGGTGTGGTACCCAGGCTCTAGACAATGGTCTACCATTCACTGTTGTAGACAAGATAAAAATTTTGGGAATATATTTTGAAAACAATTTGACTGCACAGAAAATAGAAGATAACTGGCTTAGCAGAATTGAGAAGTTAAATGCGCTAATAAAAATGTGGAGTAAGAGAGACTTGACCATACACGGTAAAACGGTAATTATAAAAACGTTTCTTGCCAGTCAGTTTGACTTTGTTATGCAGTCTGTTGGTATACCAAAAGCTGTGTTAGAAAAGGTCAATCGGCTGTTGTACAAATTTTTATGGCAAAGAACATTTTCGAACAGAAAGGCTTTTGAAAAAATTAAAAGAAAAATTTTACAAAGCGAATACAGCAATGGAGGTCTTAAGATGGTTGACATGGTTTTCACTCAACAATGTTACTATCTGCATTGGGCAGGAAAACTAGCTTGCAGCACCAATGAAAACTGGACTTTCATTCCTGTTTGGCATTTAAAGCACTTAGCAGGAAAACTCGGTAGCTTTGATTTTAATTGTAGAGAAGATAAAGCTAAGGGAATACATTCAATACAGAATGACTTCTGGAAAGACGTGCTCATAACGTATTTGAATACAAAAACATTGACACCGATGAACGAAGTTAATAAACACAATGTGTGTAATCAGATGTTATTTAATAATCAGCTTGTTCAATATAAAGGTAGTGTATTGCATTTTGCATATTGGGTTAAAAGTGGAATTTAAAGGATAAAAGATCTCATAAATGTAACAGAAAACAGACTGTATTCCTTGGATGAAATGCAGGCAATCGTTGGTAAAAATAAATGGAGTGTTATGTTTGAGTACAATGCTTTAGTAAACGCTATACCAAAGAGCTGGAAAGAATGGTTAAACTCTGGCAAATTCACAATGGTAGGAATTTATGAATCTAGTGGTATTATTTTTAACTGTAAACCTAAATTAATTAAACAAATGTTAAATACTGCTGCAGCAGAAAATCAAGCACTTAAACCGCACGCAGTTGCCTTATGGAACCACAAATTTAATATTGACATTGGCGACAAAGTGTGGCTAATGCCAAGAAAAGCAACTAAAGAAGTCCGTTTAATAGAACTGCAATGGAAAATCATACATAATATTTACCCTACAAACATACTACTGCAGAAAATGAAAGTCGTCAATAAAAACAAATGTAACTATTGCCTTGACAAGGTAGACTTTATTGAACACTTCTTTTATGAATGTGATTATGTAAAAAGATTTTGGAATCATGTTTCAAGTATACTGTCTGCTAAACTTAGTACAAAAATTGAATGTTCTATGCTAGAGGTGTTTTTTGGTGTAGCAATTGAAAGATTACCGTTAACAGAGGAAGAAGAAAATTTCGCTAATCATATTATCTTGATAGGAAAATTGAGTATTAGTATTGCCAATAAAACAAATGCGTTAAATTATTAGTAATGTCATTATTATTGGTTTTTTCCCCTAACTAATAATTTACGGATCTATTTACATTTGTGTACTTTGGCACTGTTGGATTGTCTCCCTCTTTTGGCAGGGCACAGATTGTGGAATAACGAAGCTTAACGTCCTATTGCATCAGCGTTAAGGACGATCACCACGTCGCCACCCTGACAACAATGATCATCATCATCATATCAAAGTTGAGATCCTACGCTGTAATGTGTACTAATGATGTCACACATGACGTAGATGATTTGTTTGTGGGTTATTTTAAACTAATGTATTTTTTAATTTAATTATTTATTTTATTTAATTCATTTGTGTTCATTTCTTTATTCATTAGTAAGTATTATTTTTTTTATAATTATTTCTTTTTTATTTTATTTTGTGGAGGTAATTAAATAAGGTTAAAGAATGGATGCGGACCTGTACTTTTCCATAGAAACATAAAAAATGTCGGCAGCATCATGAAATATCTTGATAAAGGTCTTTGAGACCGATACCGGTCGACACTTGTCTTCTGTTGTTTTTGTTTTCTTTCCTTCTTTTATAGTTAAATTGTACCATGTTTAATACTCAAACAGGGTAAAAATAACTCTTCCTGCAGTATGTGCTTCAGCCGCAGGCTCCATTACTTTAGTTTATAGGTCTATTCTTCATCTGGTAGTAGTATAACTAACTATTAGTGTATAATATTTATTTATTATTTTCTCGATCTCTTACTCTTAGTGTTACTACAACTGTACTAGAATCTGTATCTTTATCGCTCGATTTATCATGTTTTACTGTTTTAAACAGAATTCAGATTTGTCACTGATGCCCGAATTTTAAATAGAGAGAGAGAGAGAGACTCGGGGAGGTATTTTGTACCATTAAATTTTGTACTGATAAGCGATCGAATGAGACTGTGTGACTTATTGCTTTCCAAAATGACCTATTGTTTTTCCTGTGAACTGGTCAAATGACCTATCATGGTCACTTTCAAAATTAATCTCTGCACCAACTTCGGGAGATGGTGCAGACTAGAACCCTGAGGATCTCTCCTGCGGACAAAGGTGGCGCAGTGGTTGTCCAAAACTTCAGTCAGTACTACGCAGAAGCCAAGAGACAACTGGAAACCCCTAACCACTACCAGCAACTGCCACAAGATCCCAGTCAAGAGATTGCTACACAATCTAATACTTTTGTACAGACACTAAAAGAAACGGGCGTGATTGACAATAAATGCGCTGAATGGGCACTTCTCAGTGAGGCGGACATCAGGACCCCAGTGTTCTACCACCTCTCTAAGATACACAAAGACAGTAGCAAGCCACCCGGCCGCCCCATCGTGTCAGGAGTGAATGGACCTACAGAGAAATTGTCCCGCCTAGTAGACCACTGGTTACAACCTACCGTTCGGAAACTACCGTCCTACATTCAGGACACTACCCATCTGCTACAGCTGATAGAACAATGGAACAGCTCTAAAACTCCACTCTCTGAAGACGTTCTGCTGGAAACCATCGATGTTGTGGCCTTGTATCCCAGCATACCGCAAGAAGAAGTCAGCTTGTCCCTGAAAGAGATACTCCACAGCAAGGACCTTTCTGACAATGGGGGCCCCACACTATATAAACTGCAGCAAATTGTGGAACACATACTCCATAACAACGTGTTTAAGTTTGACGGTGTAATCTACAAACAAATACAAGGCACAGCGATGGGCACACCTATGGCCCCAGCCATCGCTAACGTATACATGGGATGGCTAGAAAAGAAATTGTTGGAAACATCGCCATGGAGTGTCGATCTTGAACTCTGGCGCCGTTTCATAGACGACATACTGCTACTGTGGACTCAAGGGAAAGAACGTCTACTCCAGTTTTTGCACTGGCTCAACGATCAACACCAAACTATCAAATTCACATGGAACTACGGAAAAACTAAGATCCATTATTTGGACGTGAGCATCAGCATTGTGGGCGGAAAACTGGAGACAGACCTACACGTGAAACCAACAGACGCAAATATGCTACTACCGTTCCACTCATGCCACCCGTGGAATTCCTTTCGGCCAGTGCATCAGACTTCGTCGCATTTGCTCTAGCGAAGAGACGTTCCATCAAAGATGTGACGAGTTGAAAGAGAGACTTTTAAGACGAGGTTATCCGGAAGCTCTCCTACACAAAGCTATTACACCATAGCGAACTCTACTAACAGGCCTTCTCATAGCGCAACTGGGGGCTTTGACTGGGGGCCTACTGTGTCAATGTTACAAAACATCAATGTGCAACTAATTTGCAATCTCTGGTTCAAAATAAAGTTATATTAGTTGGTTTGCATGCTCTAAAATCCTATGGAAATATATATTGGGTTGTACTTTGTTAACCTCTTCAGTGCTATGCGTTATTATTTTAGCATCACATAATTATATATCCTTACTATTTTTCACAAAGTATCAGCAAATGGCTTCTTTCTGTTCAAATGTGTGCATTCAATTCAAGGATTGGAACATATATTGATTGTCTCTATTGTTTCTTTTACGTTACAATCTTTACATGATAGCGCACAATTAATTAATTTGATTTAATTAAATTCAAAGTACAAGACCATGGCGCAGCAATAATCGCACTTAGCACAGCAGGGGTTTAAAATATTTATTTATTATGCCATTACTCACTGATTGCATGCAGTAGCAGTGCCGACAATAAGTATAAGACAATGGCAAAGGACACAAATAAAAAAAGAAGACAGAAAAAATATCACAAAGTAGGCCAAATAGGCCACTTAAAGTATCAAACAAGCAAAACATCACATGAAACTAACCTCGCTATGATGACGCAGATAATTTCAACCGTTTCAGGGCAGGCTCTTTTGTTGACCGGGGGGGTTGCAGCAAAGGAGTGGTTCTTGATGAAGATGTTGGATACAATCCTGGCATGTCAGACACTCTCCTCCATCTCGAACTCGAACATGTCAGATATTGTCATTGCTATCCTGGTGAATGATTTTATGCATACTGAGTCTTTCACGATGTTGAAAACAATGAAGCAAAAAATTGTCCACTGGCACGCTCTGTCTGAGGGTATCTTAAGACCGCCTCTGTCCAGTGAGTCTGTATACTGTCCATACTTCTCAAAGTAGAACGTTGTTAGGCCCAGCAATGTCCCCTCATCTAACTTGGGTCTTTCCGTATCGCATAGCCAGCAATGTACACCAGTGCAGACGTTGTCTCTGGTGGAACACTTGCTTCAAGTTGCTCCAGGCTGTCCACGGTTTCACACGCCTTTTCGTTCGACTCGACTGTGAAGTCACAATCAGAACACTTGTAGCCGGCGTCTTCACCATTCATGTCCGTTTTCAATGTGAGCAGCAGCTTGGCCTTGTTGATTCTGGTTTTCTCTACAATTTGCTGAACATTGATAAAGTATGTACCCCCTGACCCTTGCCGAAACTTGCTGAATTCTTTATCCAGAGGATCAGTGGAGAACTGTCCCAGCAGCACATATTGGTGAGATGTTGAAAGGAGATGACGGCACAGACTGACAAGTCCATTACAAGTGTGAAATATGGACTGAGCGGTGTCTCCAGTCAGTTGTTTTAGCCTCTTGCCCTGCTTTCCAGCCATCTGTTTTGCCATGTCACCAAACTGAAGTAAAGTGTTGAGCCTATCATCGGCTTGGTCGTTAACTGCAGCTTGTAGATCGTCCCGGTGTCTCACGTCCTTATACCTGGACTTCACGTTCACAATCTTCCACCAGGTGAGCACCTTGTTGATGAAGAGTGCAGTGTCTTCGACGCCCTCAAATTTACTCATACCTGGATGTTTGAGCAAAGCCTGGTGGGTCTTTTCGCTGAACACCTTCAAACATGTTGATACTTTCTGTCTTTCGATTGGTTTCGGCAACACTGCCACTTCGTCAAGGTCAGACATCTTGACAAGGGACTCTGCCTCCAACTTGTACAGTTGAATGAGGTGACTCCACTTTGCTGTGCGCATCACTCCATCGTGGGGAAACAGCAGTTCCCCTGTCGCCTCGGTCAACCAATTGTTTCTTATGTTCTTGAGTAAGTGTACAAAGTCATACAAAAGAAATATACCAGCTTGTGTCTCCCATGGCCTCTGAACACTTCCCCCTAACAGCTTAAAGAATGCCTGGTTGTTGCGGTTTCCGTCACAGATGATTGCTTTGACGTCGCCGCCAGCCTGTTGAATAGCCTGCAGCGACAGTTGGACTTGCTCATGAAGGAAAGTCGAGTTGAGCCTCGAAACAGGTAGGATCTTTGACAGAAAGTTGGGCCCTCCAAACATGCAAGAAATCATGATCCCTAGCACCGTCTTTGCTAGACACTGCGGGTTGTCAGCGCTTCTCCCAAATACCTGCCCTCCATGATACAGCATCATTTTCTTCACATAAACGTCATCCTGCAGCAACACACACAGTCTTTGTCTCTCATCTAGTGAGCTGAACACTGCCTCAGAAAAAGTTGACTCATCAACCTTTGCCACCTTTCACGTGATCCTGGTCAGCGTTTGCACTGAAGGCAGTTGAAAGTCCTGACGCAATCTTGCATACAAACAGCGGGATGTTGCAAAGTACTGGAAAGCTCTGACAACAATGTCGGGCGTGTACAATGGCTTGCCAACTTTCCGCGTCCCCATCGATTGTAATTGTTGCTGGATTATCTGCTGTTTGTTGTTAATATCCAAAGAATTCAAATACCTCACATTTTCCTCAAGTGCTGACCACGTGTTCAGTGTCATGATCCTGTTTTTGGAGAGGGAGACAGCAGTGCATTTAACACCTAAATGGAAATTCTCAAAACTTTGATCCTGGGATATTTTGATGAGTTGAGTTGAATATAGATTAACGTCCCCGGACACATAAGCGTACAGGGGACGATTTTTTTATGAGGAACAAAGGCACTCCATTTATGGATTTCGTTGACTGCACGGGTAAAACTCCACTGTCCATGTAAGCGATCACTGAAACATGCAGATCTCTCTCGTTGGCCAACAACGTCTTCATCATGTCACAAAATGTTGTGGTGTCACCCTTCAAAAAAGCTGCAAGTTGATCATCTTCCTTTTTTGTCTCAAAGCACGACGAACGCTTGGTTGTATTACATTTACTCCATGCTTACCTGACACATAAACCACCAACAAGCTTACACACGCGCTCATACTACACAAACTCACCAACAAACTTCTCTTCGTGATTCGTTATGTAGCGTATTCTTTCCTCGGCCGAGGTCAAGGACATCCTTCCCTTGGCCTTCACCTATCTTTCTGGCCCCACCCAAGTAATCTCCCTTATACCCTTCCCCCTTTTTAACTAGAATTATTTTATTCAAGTTTTTAACTAAAATTATTTTGTTAAAGTAATCCTATCCTTCACTTATGTTTAGGTTTACCCCCCTCTGCCTTCACTTATCTTTTATCCCACCCTAGTGTTAAACTTATACGTTATTCCCTACACTTAATCCCCCATATTATTTATCCCCCATCTTCTGTCAACATCTCATATATTCAGTTAACATCTATCCCCTAATTTAAATCTCCCTTCTGAACCTATAACGCTCTGAACATATAACCCTTCTGAAACTATAACACTATGAACATATAAACATTCTGAAAATAACCCTTCTGAAACTATAACACTATGAACATAAACCTTCTGAAACTAATTCATTACGAAAACAATTTGCCATGCAATAGCCACCCCTCTCATTTAAATCTTTCTTCTGAAAACTAAACTCTATGAACACATAACTTAACACATTAAAAATAACACTTGCTCGCCATGCTATGGCCACCACACCCCATGCTATGGCCACTACACCCATCATAAAAATAACAAATGCTCGCCATGCAATGGCCACCACATCACGCCCACAAGTCAACCAATGGCAGCGCTGAAGAATTGAAACCCTCAGCCGGTGTATTACCCTTAGGCCCATGAACCCGGCTGGCTATCAGCAGCGTCACCGTTGGAAGACTCCAGCAACCTGTCAATGGCCCCATCCGAAAGAGAAACCTCCGGGGCCACGAGAAGTCCCTCCTCCAGACTGTCGCGAGAGGACTAGTTTTACTCTGCTTATTTTAATACTTAGCTTGGTTAGTCTATGTAATCTTAGAATGTTAATGGTAGGCAGCAGCAGACGATGGAAGTAATCAAGCGTAGCAATAGCATACTGCCGGCTACACACCGTGGCAGCTGACGGTAAGCAAAGGCAATGACATCATCGTAGCTATACGGTAGGCGAGTCAATTATCCGCCAATGAGATCACAGCTTAGAATAGGCTCAACCAGGTCTGACTACTTCGAATGTAGAGCAGAACCGGCAGTCGTGGTTGAACCAAGGAGCAGTACACAGCTACACAAGCTAGCAGTGAGATCTCTCCAGAAAAGACTAGGACGCAGTACTTGTGAAAATCCGAATTCACTCAAGTAGCCACTGCCTGATATTGTCACGAAGGTAAATGAACATATTTCTGTTTCATCGTGATGTATTATATTATTGTTGAATTAAGTTTGTGGAATTTGCTATGCATAGAATTGAATTGTTAGCCCGACTTTGCCTGACACGTGGCGTAGCTGACCACGAGGCACAAAGACGACCGGCCGACGCCATCTTGAATTATGTACGGAACCACTGTTGTTTAACTTATATGTGTGCTTGCAGACCAGTGGCTGTACAAATGAATGTGTATAATATTATTAATTCTTGATGTGTATAAGTAGCCAGGTTTTATATTTATGAATGTATAGGAAATTAGAGTGGAGATTCCAGTGGACCACGGACTTAGCAGAATGTTCGTCGCTTATATATGTAGATGTGGAGCTAATCACTGAGGGCTATTACGACCTTCAGTGAGACGCTCTGCACACACCTATCATTCAAGGTTGTGCTGAATTTCGTCTCATATGTTACAGACGATCAGGCGTTCTGTAGTGCGCCCAACACAGCACCAGGCGAAACCACGTTGACGCATACGTTGGCTGCAGTGGTATCCCCAGCATTGTGCGAGGAAAGCCCACCAGTCTACCCACAGGGAAGAAACCAGAAGAAGACAACACAGTTGTCAGGAAACCGACCACAGCACAGCACGCCAGACTCACAGTTAAGTCACTAGACGTGTGTGCACAAAAACTGAGAGCTACAGGACCACAGTAGTCCACTTCTTATGAACAATAACCTCCAGTGCCCAAGGATGAACAATTAGCTGCATAGACTATCAGCGATCGAATTATTCACAGTGACTATTTAACGTTTAAGGTAGATTAGTACTTAGAAAATCTTGTATAGAGTAGAAGAAATAAATGTGTGATGCTTAACTGTTATCAAGTGGCTGGACTACATATGATTCATAGCCGTGTGAAAGCTAGTGTGACAGTAATCTTTTACCATTTTTATATCTATCTCTGTAACCCAGCCTTAACACAGACCGAGCTAAATAAATAAATTTATTAAAGTAATCCACAGGGTGACTCACTAGCGGTCCCCATCGGATAAAGCGTGAGGTTTACATCATTCCATTGTGCAGAGCCCAGCAACCCATAAACCCAACTGACACAGACCCACCATCTCGACGTCAATGGACAGGGAGCCACCACTCCTATCTCCTAGTCGCTTACCTGTTTCTGCGACCTCGCTCCCCACCAACGACCCCGAGAGTGCTTCCCCAGACACATCTGCAGCCCCTACACCATTCACCCCTTCCTCATCCCGTGATTTTTTCGGAGGACTTTTACAATTTCGCGCCTGATCATTGCGCATCCCCTCCCTCAACACCATTTTCGTCCTCCGGGGGACTCTGGGGATTTTAGGGTCTGCTCTCAGTCCCCTAACGGCAGAGCCCACTGGCACCCCCTTCCACGCACATGACACGCCTCCAGTACGCCACAAGCTCTGCCTCCGATGGCTTCAGTGCCCACAGGTGCATCCGAGAGGGGAACCATAGGTCCCTAAATTCGACGCAACCCCTCTCAAATTTTCTTTTGGCCGCCTCGAACTGACCGCGAGCCATTGCTTCCATCCTCCGCAAAACGACACTGGGCACCTTCTTCAATGCCGTCTCCCGCCCGGCATCGCTCCCAGAAGGAGTCACCCCCGATGATCCCCGATCCGATCCCATACCTTTAGATTGCCTTGTATTCGGAATCGGACCCGAAACCGCCGACGGCCCATTTATTCTGGCCCCCGCCTCACCGCCAGCTCTCAGCCCCACCGGCCGACACCCATTACCTGCTTCATCACCCCGGCCAGGCATAGCTCCTCCAACACCCGATGCGGGTATTCTCTTCTGAGCCAGACCCCCACCCCAACTCAGACTCACAGGACCTCTAGACGAGGCCTGCATCACCGGGGCTGACGCCGCCACTTGGGCATAAGAACGTCTAGTTTCACCTGGCTCCTTCTCCTTGCTACATCCGACGATACTCCTCGCCATCAGGAAACCCTCACCCTCAACTCCAGGAACCGAAACCACCTCCTCCCTCTCCCTACCTTTGATACCAAAGTCTTCTCCTGGTCCCCCACGACTCCTACTCCCAACAGCGCCCCCAAAGTGACATCCCGGACCAGCCGCCGAAACCGAAGGGCCCCCCATTGTAAACCGTCTAAAATGTTCCCTCTCTTTGGCCCCCACCCATCTCAGCAGCTGTTTCAAAATGCCCCAATGGCACAACAACGCCGAAAAACTCGGGGGTGAAAGCCGCCACGGACCCCTCTCCGGCCTTCTCCCCGTCCACAATTCCTCCATATTAAAAAAAATCTTCAGGGCCAGAGAGACTGGTGATCTCTCCCCCTTGCACCCAACTTGTCGAACGGCAAAGGTCAAACAATGCCGCCACTGTACCCACCGACCCACCATGCACCCGAGCCGACAACCACTCCATAGCTCTCACTATCATCGGCCCAGGCGCACCATAAAACCCCTCCGTCAAGTGACAGCGGATCATGTGCACTCTATGCGCACCCACTTCCATCAACTGCGCGCACAGGGTACACGTGATCAACTGCGATGCCCCCCTCCCCTCACCTCCCTGCCTGAGGGGAACACCACCACCATTTTCTTTCTCTTCACCTCCCTGCCTGAGGGGAACACCGCCACCATTTTCTTTCTCCTCCCATCTCCGCTGTGGCGGGGCGCTGCTGGTACTCGCCACCACTTTCACCCCACCAGCACTCTCTACTCTACCGCTTTTCGCCCCTTCAACCTGAGCCACTCCTGGACCTCGCCAGGCCTTGTAGCTGCCACCACGCGTTCTTTCTCCACCAACGTTCCCTGCGTTTCCTCGTCCATTTCCTCTTCCCCTTCCTCTACTTCCTCTTCCGTTTCCTCTTCTTCCCTCTTTATACCATTTATGCCACCCACCCTTTCTTTTTTTCCGTGACACTACCTCCCATGTCTCTTTCCCATCTTCCAGCTCTCTATCCATCTGCAACAGACGAGGACTCAATTGTCACGTGGGGTTTAGGTGTTGCTGGGCTCTGCACAATGGAATGCTGTAACCCTCACGCTTTATTCGATGGGAGCTGCTAGTTAGTCACCCTGGGAATTACTTTCATAAATTTATTTGTTTAGCTCGGTCTGTGTTAAGGCTGGAATACAGAGATAGATAGAAAAATGGTAAAAGATCACTGTCACACTAGCTTTCACACGGCTATGAATCATATGTAGTCCAGCCACTTGATAACAGTTAAAATCACACATTTATTTCTTCTACTCTATACAAGATCTTCGATGTACTAATCTACCTTTAAAAGTCTTAAGTCAATGCAAATGGTTCGATCGCTGATAGTCTAGGCAGCTGTTATGTCTTCATCGGGCACTGGCTACTAAAGTTCTTGAAGATTGGACTACTGTGGTCCGTTTTACTATAGTTTCTGAAGAGTGGACTACTGTGGTCCTTTTGCTATCAGTTTGGGTGCACTTCTTCCGTGTCACTTAACTGCAGTGTGGTGTGTTTGAAGCCCTTTGTGGAGGTAGCTTCTGGTACACGCGGTGTCGTCGTGTAGCTTGGTCCCTTGCCACGCTGTGGGGTCTTGCAGGGTGTTTTCCAGGGTTGCCCTCTCAGTCTTGTGCTGTAGAGGCTAAACAGCCAACTTGGTTTTCCTGTGGAGCTGGGCGCACGTTTTAGCTCGCCTGCTCGTCTGTGATCATAAGAGACGAAATTCTGCACAACCTTGAATAATCGGTTTGTGCAGAGCGTCTCGCTGAAAGCCAAAGTAGCCCTCAGTGATAGCTCCACATCTCTATACATAAGCGACGAACATTCCGCTACGTCCGTGGTCCACTGTAATCTCAACTCTAATTTCCTATACATAAATATAAATCGTGGCTAACTACACACATACAGAATTAATAATAATATAAACATTCACTGGTACAGCCACTGGTCTGCAAACATACATATAGGTTCAACAACAGGGGTTCCGTACATAATTCAAGATGGCGTCGGCCGGTCGTGCTTAACACGTGTTCGGCTTCTCCACGTGGTAAGGCAAATTCGGATTAATAATTCACATCTATGCATAGCAAATTCCACAAACATAATTTCAACAATAATATAAATATATCATGATGAAACAGAAGTATGTTCATTTACCTGTTTGACAAAGTCAGGCCCCGTGGCTACTTGATTGACTTCTAAGATTCAAAAGTCCTGTTTCCTGGTCTATGAGTGAAGATATTTCTCTGCTCCGGTCTAGCTGTGTAGACTTCGGTGTCTTTCAATGCACTGACTTAAGCTAGGCTAGGTTTTCACCCAGTCAGAACTGGCTCTAACCGCTCTGCCTGAGTCCCATTGGTTACAACTATTTCCGAATCACCACACAGTGCTGACGTCACTACACTGTCTGCGACAAATTCCCTGAGTGTGTACCTCCGTATACTGTAATCGTCTGCTGTGTAATACACTAACTTTCTAAGGTTACAATGACTAAACAAGGCTAAATAGTAAAGTAAGCCGGGTAAACTGGTCTGTTCGTGACATCAATCTCACAATCTGCGCATAAATACTCTTCTAGCACTCTAGCGTTTGATGGGGACAATTGCACACAGTCACAATGAAACCACTGATCACAGCCATCACACTGCACCACCACTCTTCCATCGTCCACCCCAGCACAGACACAGTACACAGGCTGATTCATCATGACCGACTGTTCTTTTCCATACTCCACTAGATTTGTACTCTGTTCATTTAACACTCGGTGCCTTTTTTTTCGAATCCAGATAGGCAAACGTCCTTCAAATTTCTTCAGTCGATCATGATGCACTGTTTGTTCCTTCCTTCGCGAGGCAATCCTATACAAGATCGGCGATATTACTTTTATCACGAGAAACGGCCCTTTCCAGCATGGTGATAATTTTTTGCTTTGGCCAATCTTAGTAGCAGAATTAACCAGCATCACCATATCACCGACCCCGTACTCAACTACATTTTCAACCTGACTTCTGTGTCTCTGCTGCCGACGCTGTTGTGCTTGGAGTCTCTCTCTAACTATTCTATGACAGCTCTGCATGTCAGCTTCCAGAGACCGCACAAAGTCATTTGTACACTCCTTTTGTTCTTCCTCACCAACCATTAACTTCAAAGGTGTGCACATTTCCCGACCAAGCATCAATTTGCTAGGAGTGAACCCAGTGCACTTGTGAACCGTGCTTCTCACTGCTGCGACCAACGAGGGGAGTTTCCTATACCAATCATTCTGCTTTTCTTCAATAGCGCAACGCAGCAATTGCAACCATGTGCGACTCACTCTCTCCACCTGCCCATTTGCACGAGGATGATATGGGGTGGTTCGTTTCTTGGTGATTTCAAGCAGTTCGCACAACTCCCGGAACACTTGGCTCTCAAAATTGGTCCCTTGATCAGTTATTATCTCTCTGGGACAGCCAAATTAAAAAACAAATGCTCCACCGCTGCTTTAGCCACCACCTCCGCAGTCTGATTGGGAATCGGAACCGCCTCAGTCCATTTGGTGAACTGGTCTATCATCCAAAACATACACATTGCCTGCCTGTTTTAGGTAGGGGCCCTAGTATGTCTAAGTGGACTTTCTCCATGGGCATTCCCGCAGTATAAATGGAAAGAGGGGCTCTCCTTTTCCGAGTCAGTGGTTTTTCTTTTGCACATGATTCGCACGACTGCACATATTTTTCAACTTGTGCCGTCAAACCTGGCCAAAAGAATAATTGTCTCACTTTTTCTTTTGTTTTTTCCACACCAAAATGACCTGCCACCACATGATCATGGGCAAGTCTTAAAATCATTTCTCTCATATGCTCAGGAACCACAATCAATTCACCCCTTCCAACCCATCGGTACATAAGTACTCCCTTTCTATAAAACAGTTGTTCCCGGGAAGACCACAGCGCCTTCACTTCAGCTGACTGTTCCATCCACTCGGCTTGTTTGGGCCGCTCTTTTTCCAACCAACCCCGAACTATACGCAGACTTTCATCTTGCTCCTGTTCTTGTTTCCATTTCTCCTTCGTCATAACAGTAGCCCAATTGCTCTCTTTCTCCTGTTTGTGATCTTTATCACTGTCTTTATTTCCATCACTACCATGACTGGTGCTTGCTCCCTCGTTCACCTTGCCCACACACACTTGTCTAATGTGTGGACAAAATGCTGGGTTCACCATCGCCAGTGGTACAACGTCATCGTCTTCTTCAAACCTACTCCATTGATTAGTTGCTCTCTGACAGTAGGCACAACCTTCACAGGGCAATTTATCCACCTGCATTCCTGCTCTATAACAGTCACACTTTACCAAGTCATCCGGCATCCGCGACAGGGCATCAGCATTTTCCTTTTCGATGGATTATCTGTATGTCGTACTGTGCCATCTCCTCCATCCATCTGGCTACCTGCCCTTCAATCTCCTTGAATCGCATCAGCCAGGTTAGACTATTGTGATCTGTTCTGATCGGAAATTTTTTCATTCACTTATTGATTTATGTATAATTACAATTTTATATAGTCCACAAATGTAATAGATGTTTTAGTTTTTATTTGAAACTACATGAAAAGGAAACTATGTTTGTTACACTCGATATGATGTTGGTGTTTTCTATCAGTAGTAGATTCAGCCCTAATGCGTGAATACTCCTGATGAGTGTAAACCCGGATTCGTTTATCCACGCAACCCGCTCAATCAGCATTCAAGTCACAGAGTCGACGTATGAAGTTTTCCACTTTTATTCAGCACACATCAACAACTGCATACAATCGCTTTTTCCCTCTCAACTTTTTACTTTCAACACTCTATCAACAACACACATATTTTGAAACAGTGCGGCACTTATATAGTCTCTACATACTCGGGAACAATTTAAAACACTGTAGAATGACGCACTACCACCAATCAAATGAAACTTCGTCATCACTGACTTACATACCACATTATTTTCCGTCCCAGAATGTTCTCAAATATCCCGAAACTTCGATCGATAGTAAACAAGCAGATCTAGAGTATTCTCCAATAATATCGACTAACAAAAATTACCAACGCTACACAAAGCTTCTTCTAACAACAACGCAAACTCAAATCAAAGGTAAATACACTCCATTATTGAATACTTTGCAAAACGAAACGATTAGATCTATCGCGCGCGCTTCACTCATAATATCGTGCGCAATTCACACGCACCATCATGCGCGTTTCAACGTAACACCTTGACGCAAGTGTAAACATACGCCTCTTCCGGTGTCTTTGGTAAAGGACGAACCAACGTTCTTTCAACCACTCAACCCAACACAGCAATACAAGAAAAAAACAAAGAATCATCAAGAAAATGTATCGTTGTGCTTGCAAATATTTTGTGATGCTTGTAGGTCTCTAAACATCATCATTTATGCAAGAAAAACACAAATCTACACATATACAGTATTTGCTCGTGAAACGAATCGAAACGAGCGCCTACTTTCGTTTTCCACCGATATTGAAAAAAAATTTTAAAAAAATTGTATCCCAAAAGAGTTGACCTCAGACAACACAAAACACTTTTCTAATCTATCCTATCATGCAAAAATGAAATGAAACTGATAGATCATAAAAGATAATCGCGTAAATCAACGGACCGCCCCGACCTCAGCCACGCTTACGGAATATGATCGAATCACTTGTCATGTCCTCATCTGCTTTTTCCACGCACATTGATCGAAATTTTAGTCGGCGACGCCATTATTACATTTACTCCATGCTTACCTGACACATAAAAGACCAACAAGCTTACACACGCACTCATACTACACAAACTCACCAAAAAACTTCTCTTCGTGATTCGTTATGTAGCGTATTCTTTCCTCGGCCGAGGTCAAGGACATCCTTCCCTTGGCCTTCACCTATCTTTCTTGCCCCACCCAAGTAATCTCCCTTACAGTTGGGCGAGCGGCGGGTGCATCGGCACTTGGCTAGCTGGTACATTTGGCCAAACGGAGGGTGGATGTTTCGGTCTTTGCTTCCCTCTCATAGTGATCGTTTCAAACCCAGTAGGCCAGTGCAGTTCACACTAGGGGTGTTCGGTTTTACCGGTTTTCCGGTTAAAATCGGTTCGACTTTCTCACGGTTCGGTAAACCGGTTTGGCCTTAAAAAACCGGAAAACCGCGGTGTATGTAGCATGACTGAATCTAGAGAGGCCATTCACTTTACAATGACTGTTTGCTTGACAAACTAATCGCGTTCTGTCTTTTTCCTCAACAAGCAAGGGTTTTGTTTTCTAGAAGTTCAGCAGGCAATAGCACCCAGAACACTTCTTGTTTTTAGTTGCGTTACGTTTTGAGACTTAACGTAAATTGAGGTTGGTTACATTGTAGAATCGAGTTCTCTCTCTCTCTCTCTCTCTCTCTCTCTCTCTCTCTCTCTCTCTCTCTCTCTCTCTCTCTCTCTCTCTCTCTCTCAGCAAGAGCAGTGTGTGTGTGTGTGTGTGTGTGTGTGTGTGTGCGTGTGGGTGTGTGTGTGTGTGTATGTAACTATAGATGTAAAATCCAGTGTGAAAGCAAGGACTTTTTACAAACGAATTTCACAGAACACAAACTTGGAACAGGCTTTTAATCTTTCAATGCGCATCGTTTTTCTAACCAATATGACATTCGCAACTTCAGATTCCACCAACGGTTTCACAAACTCAAAATTGAAAAGCAAACTCCCAAATCTACCCACAGTGGAGGAGGGAAATAGCCTCTGAGTTAAGTAGCTAGCGACATAAATTCCCCCAAAAAATTCCATACAGAGGTTATTTCCCTTGCTTACTATGCGCCTTTACCCGGGGTAACCAGTTGTAACTTCTAGCCGGTTAACCGGTTTTAAACCGCGGTTTTCTATTGGAAAAACCGGTTAAAAACCGGTTTGAGAAATCGTACCGGTTCCACCCTCTAGTTCACACACAACAGTGTCTTTTGAAACGAACGAGTTGGCATTCGGTATTGCAGAAATCCACGCATTCTTCTCGTCTGCATCCTTTGGAAATCCGAACACAGATAATTTCCTCTCCACACCACCTCCTCGTTCTGACGAATAGTTTGTTTTACATCCATAGACACAACACTTTTTCCCCGTGATGAAAATGCGACCACAATGAAAATCAAAAACAAGCGCCGACGTGACAGAAGTTATTGATTGATGCGTAAATTTATTGAAATGCAGGCAAACCAAGAAGAAAAAAACATTTTCGTAGAGATAACTAGTCGATAAATTAACACATTTTGGGTAATTATAGGTGTTTAAACGTGCATTATAGATAAAGGTATGACTAACTGTTACACTCAAATCGATGTTAGTGTTTTTCTATCAGTATCTGATTCAGCCCCAATGCTGAAATCCTGATAAGGTGTAACTCAGATTCGTTTATCCACGCAGCCTGCTCACTCAGCAACAAGTCAAAGTCTTCGTGTGAAGTTTTCCACTTTTATTCAGCACACATCAACAACTGCATACAATCGCCTTTTCACACTTTTACTTTCCAACTCACTATCAATAACAACAACACTCTCAACACTATTTTGAAACAGTGCGGCGCTTAAATAGTCTCTTGATACTCCAGAACAATTTAGAACACGGTAGATGACGCACTACCACCAATCAAAATAAAGTTCGTCATCACTGACTTACGTCATACATCTTTCCACACATTCCAAGAACTTCAACATTTATCGGGAAATTTCTATCGACAGTAAACACGCAACTCTAGAGAATTCTCCAATAATATCGACTAACGAAAATTATCAACGTTATACAAAGCCTCTCCTAACAACAATGCAAACTCAAATCAAAGGTAAATACATTCTATTATTGAATACTTTGCAAAACGAAACGATTATATCTATCGTGCACGCTTCAGACATACTATCCTTCGCGTTTCAACATAACACTAACAAACAATATAAACTATGTATTATATTCTTTAGGAATCAGGTTTGTGTTTTCAGTAAATTGATTAGGCAGAGTTACGTCCCTTCCCTTATTTTCAGTAGGCCCCCAGTCAAAGCCCCCAGTTGCGCAATGAGAAGGCCTGTTAGTAGAGTTCGCCATGTATTACCCGCGTGGCAAAGATGCCCAGGAGCAGCACACTAACCTACAGAACCAAGGAGGCCAAGAACGAACGGGTGCCCTTCATTATCACACATAACCCCACCCATCCCCCTCTGAGTAAATGGCTGAAAGAACTGATGCCAACACTGCACAATAGTCGAAGAATAAGGAAAGCCTTACCTCGCACCCCAATGGTCGGCGAACGTAACTGTCACAATCTACGCCGAATGCTGATGCAGTGGAAACCACCTTCAGATGCCCATCTGCACACCTATGACAAGCAGCCAGGGTGCTACAAGTGCACTAGCAAAAGATGCATTATTTGTCAGGCGTAAATCTCCAACAAACTGCTACGTTCAAGAGCGTCCGAACCTCCCAAATCTTCACCATCAGAAACAGAGTAAGCTGCAAGAGCCAAAACCTAATATACCTGATAGACTGTGCCAAATGCCAGGATGTCCAATACACAGGAGAGACAGGCCAGACACTACAGAGACGTTTCCATGCCCACAGATCTAACATCGGCGTTGACCCAGAACGCAAAAAGAAAACTAATCTAGAACCAGCAGACAAGCACAGACAAGACACACTTGTGGCCCGTCACTTCCAGACACAGGGTCATAGCATCTTGGACATGAGAGTGACGGTGATCGAGCAGCTGAGGTCTGCAGATGTAGCCAAGAGGAGACAGAGGGAGAGGTTCTGGAGACACAAACTCAAGACCAACTATCCAGACGGACTGAATGTTTGGGATTGATCGATGTTTGGGGCTTTTTGGAGCCAGGTGGCAGAGTTTGGATCAGGAGGGTCTGGAGACACTGCGGCGGAACTATTTAGAACTATAATTGAGATGTTTGGCTATTTGAGGGTGAATATTTTTTATTCTTATTTATTTATTTATTTATTTATTTATTTTATTTATAGAATTCTTTTTAAAATTTAAAACATTTATTTTATTTTATTTTGGGCGCGGGTGGAGGGAGAGAGGGGGAGATGACTCTTTATGGCTGAACCGATGATGCGATTGTAAGGGAGTTGGTATGTGCGGTTATATTACTTTCCCCTCCCCCCCCCCTCTCCCTACTGAACACTATGTTTTGGTGATGTTGGTGAATACGGTTCAGAGATAGCTTTTAAATATAATTATTCTTTATAATTAATAGAAATTTCTAAATGGTACACTATTCTTTTTAATGAACTCGATTCACATTCTTTACTATATATATGCTTAGACTGTTTTGTTTTGTACAGTCCTTAGGTCTTACTGATGAAGGTTTTAGTGTAATAAACCGAAAATGTTAACGCCTACTACCCAGGTGTTGTTGTTGGTTTTATTGCCACACTATTCTAAGTTATTCTACTTATACTAATACTGTTATCCTCTTCTATTGTACCTAGATCCGGTTATATCCAGTCCTATTATACACAGATCCTGACAGGCTCGCCAATTAAAGTGTGACGTGGGGTTTTATGGTGTCTGGGCTCTGCACAATGGAATGCTGTAACCCTCTCGTCTTCTTCTATGGGGACCGCTAGTGAGTCACCTGGTGAATTACTTTAATACATTTATTTTGTTTAGCTCGGTCTGTGTTAAGGCTGGGGTACAGAGATAGATAGAAAAATGGTAAAAGATCACTGTCACACTAGCTTTCATGCGGCTATGAATCATATGTAGTCCAGCCACTTGATAACAGTAAAAATGACACATTTATTTCTTCTACTCTATAAACGATCTTCGAAGTACGAAACTAACTTAAAAGTTCAAATGTCAATGCTATTTAATATAATAATAATAATAATAATAATAATAATAATAATAATAATAATAATAATAATAATAATAATAATAATAATAATAATAATAATAATATAGTAATAATATAATAATAATAATATTATAGTTATATAATACAGATGTTACAAGGCCAATCCCTCAACACAGTGCATAGCTTCAAATATTTAGGAGCCATTGTATCAGACAATGGGTCCCGACAGGAAGTCCTCTCCAGGATTGCACAAACAACTGCTGCCTTGGCGAGGTTGAAGCCACTTTGGAAAGACATGACCATCAGTCTACATTCCAAGGTAAGGTTGCTGCGCTCCCTTGTCATCTCCATCTTCCTATATGGTTGCGAAACATGGACCCTCACAGCAGATCTACAACGAAGAATACAAAGCATGGAGGTGAGGTGCTACAAAAGACTTCTGGGTATTTCTTATACCCAGCACATCACCAACGACGAAGTCCGACAGACCATTACACAAGCCATTGGACAACACGATGACCTGCTCACAGTGGTAAAAAAACGGAAACTCCGATGGTATGGCCATGTCACCAGATCATCAGGTCTTGCAAAGACCATCCTGCAAGGCACAATGCAAGGAGGTAGAAGAAGAGGGAGACCGAAAAAGAGGTGGGAGAACAACATTCGAGAATGGACTGGTTTGACACTGAGCGAAACAATCAAGGTTGCTGAGGACAGGGAAAGATGGAGTATGCTGGTTAAACGATCATCTGTGGTGCCCCTACGACCTCCGAGTTACGGGATAGGATAGGATAGGATAGGTTAAAGAACTCCGAATATTACCCCTTCAAAAACAATTTATATTTAATACAGCTATCCTTATGTTCAAAATCACACACATAGAAACACTTGCATATCTTGATACATTTTTTACTAAGCCAGTTGATGGGAACAGACTTTTTAATTATAAACTACCCCTCCCTTGCATTGAGTTATACAAATTAGCCTATAATGGAGCTAGTGTATGGAACTCTCTCCTTCTGGAGTGTAAACATTGTGACACAATGTTTTCTTTCAAATGTAAAATATGTAGGCATTTGCGAAATTAATTATGAAAGTGATGTATAATAACATATATGAGAACACAGTCATTCGTTTAATTATTTATTTATTTTCAACCTCAGAATAATCTGTGAGAAATACCTACAGCACCAACAACATCTATATCATGTATTCATAGACTTCAAGAAGGCGTTTGACCGAGTCTCATGCAGCTCTATGGGCAACAATGAAAGTGTACAACATCAGCCCTAAAATTATTGAAGTCATCAAAAGCCTGTATGACAAGGCTACCAGTCCAGTCCTACACAACAGCGCCATCGGGAACTGGTTCAGAACAACAATCGGTGTGCGTCAGGGATGCCTACTCTCTCCAACACTCTTCAACATCTTCCTAGAGCGCATCATGTCAGATGCTCTTGCAGATCATGAAGGCACAGTCAGCGTAGGGGGTAGAGCAATCTCCAATCTTCGTTTTGCGGATGACATTGATAGATTGGCTGGAGAGGAACAAGAACTTGAACAGCTGGTACAGAGGCTTGACACCACCTCCAGAGCTAATGGAATGAAAATAAGTGCAGAGAAGACCAAAATGATGACCAACAACACCAATGGCATCAACATGGACATCAAAGTCCAAGGCCAATTCCTCAACACAGTGCATAGTTTCAAATATTTAGGAGCTATATGGTTGCGAAACATGGACCCTCACAGCAGATCTACAACGAAGAATACAAAGCATGGAGATGAGGTGCTACAGAAGACTTCTGGGCATTTCCTATACCCAACATATCACCAACGACGAAGTCCGACAGACCATCACACAAGCCATTGGACAACACGATGACCTGCTCACAGTGGTGAAGAAACGGAAACTCCGATGGTATGGCCACGTCACCAGATCATCAGGCCTTGCAAAGACTATTCTGCAAGGCACAGTGCAAGGAGGTAGAAGAAGAGGGAGACCGAAAAAGAGGTGGGAGGACAACATTCGAGAATGGACTGGTTTGACACTGGGCGAAGCCATCAGGGCTGCTGAGGACAGAGAAAGATGGAGTATTCTGGTTAAACGATCATCTGTGATGGCCCCTACGACCTCAGGGTTACGGGACAGGATAGGGTAGGATAGGATAGGATAGGATAGGATAGGATAGGATAGGATATTAATTTATTTATTTATTTATTTATTTATTTATTTATTTATGTATTTATTATTATTATTATTATTATTATTATTATTATTATTATTATTATTATTATTATTATTATTATTATTATTATTATTATTATTATTGTTATTATTGTTGTTGTTATTGTTATTATTATTATTGATGTTTATATTGCTATTATTATTATTGTTATAATGATAATAATAATAGTGGTGGTGATGGTAATGTATAGTTGGCGCCTCGGGCGGCTTAATTGAGTTAGATCCTGTATCAGCCAGCGCCTTGAGTCGCCAAGTACGGTGAGATATGTGCGCTATAAAAATTATCGATAATAATGGTAATGGTGGTGATAGTGATAGAGGTGATGACAATGATTGTTATTATTGTTATTGTTATTCTTATTATAATAATAATAGTAACAATGAAAATAATAATAATAATAATAATAATAATAATAATAATAATAATAATAACATTAATAATAATAATAATAATAATTATTATTATTATTATTATTATTATTATTATTATTATTATTATTATTATTATTATTATTATTATTATTAATGTTATTATTATTATTATTATTATTATTATTATTATTATTATAAGGTTGACGGATATGGAGTTGGGGGAGAGGGGTGGTTGCCTAAAATTGTTTAAAGATAATGATGAAGATGTTGGTGTGATTGTGTGTGCATGTGCGTGAGTGCATGTGTGTGTGAATGAGTTTTATAATTTCCAAGTTAAAGTTAAAGGTTCTTTACTATGTTAATTTGTTAAGGGACAGATTGGAAGATTAGACTGCATCATTAGTCTAAAATCTTTTAGCCTAATGAAAAAAGTGTCAAAGTTTTAAGGTCTGTTTATTTACATCTTTTTTTCTTGGGCAATTTCTTTTTAACAACAATCCCAGGCAGCTGACTGCCACATGATAAACATTCATTGTGGGGTTAGTAATTGTTATAGGCTGTAAGGTTAAGGCTTTACAGCGAACAATGAAGTGTCAATGAACTCACCAACAGCATGAACGAGTTTTAAAATAATTTACATTTACAGCAAAAAGGGACCTACCACAAAGTCAGCTGTAGTGAAATATTATATAACGGCAGCGTAATACGTATAATACTATGATTTGTCTATGTATACCCATTGTGTTTCCTCTACAACCTTTACATAAAGGTTGATATATCCTATTCATGTTCTGTTTGTTATATCCCCCCCCCCCTCCCCGCCCGCGATATATGTATGCAAACAGAGCTTATTCTGTGTTGTTAATTTTCTCCATTCTGTTTTACTACTTTTTTTTTTCATTAATTATGTATTGATTACCTTGCGCTGTATTGTTTCACGCTATAATTTGAATTTTATTTGTATTTTAGAGGTTTGGTGACATTTGTAGGCTCACCGATGTACCAAATTTGTTTTGTCATTGTACATAAAGGAGTGACTGTGTGTGTGAGTGCGTTGAATGTCTCACTTCCCTTACTTGTTCTCACTTGTTTCTTTTGTCTTGGATATTTATGATCTGCATTATTTTAACTTATACCAAAATTCTGTTGAACCAGTTCATGGAGCCTAAATTGTTTTTTCAGAGTGTGAACTGTTCGGTCAGTACTCTATTGTTCCGTTCATTGTTTGAAATTGGCTTTTTAGTATGTTATTATGCCCAACTCCTCTAAGATTTTGCTTTTCTTTTTGTGTCTCTGGGTTTCCACTATTTTATTTTTCCTCACATGTTTAGATGGGTGACAATATAACGGTGATGTCCATGAACTGTCAGGGTCTTGCAGACTCCAAGAAGCGTCGTGATGTGTTTCATTATTTGAGAGCAAAGGCTTATTCTATTTATTTATTACAAGATACCCACCTTGACCCTAAGTTAGAGAAATACATAAGGGCTGAGTGGGGCTTTAATGGTTATTTTGCTTCATTTAGTTCTAATTCCCGAGGTGTAGCTGTGTTATTTAATAATAATATAGAGTTTAAAGTTAATAAAGTCATTACGGGGTTAGACGGGAATTATATTATTATTTCTGTAAAAATAATGGATAAAGAGTTTTTGATTATAAGTTTGTATGGTCCCAATAGAGATCACCCAGACTTCTATACCGATTTAAAACAGCGTATTTTGGAGCTCAGATTTGACCATATTATCATTGGAGGTGACTGGAATTTAGTGCAAAACTTTTCTTTAGATTATTGTAATTACAAATATAATAATAATAGTAAAGCTCAAGAGCAAGTTCATGCGATGATGACTGACCTAGACTTGATAGATATATAGAGAGAACTTAATCCTGAGCTAAAGCGGTTTACATGGCGTAGAGGTAGTCCATTACAGCAAAGCCGCTTAGATTTCTTCTTAGTGTCAGAATCGTTATTGAATTTTTCTGTCGATGCTGACATACACCCCGGGTACAGAACAGCCCACTCTCTAATATCTATGTCAGTAGGTGTTATGAAAGTAGACAAGAAACCAGGGCTCTGGAAGTTTAACAGTTCTTTGCTTATGGATAAAAAATATGTTGATGAAATTAATACAGTTATTAAAAATGTTATTGAGGAGTATGCTGCTGCTCCCTATTTACATGAAAACCTGGGTACCGTCCCCTTTACTGAGTTGCAATTTATAATAGATGACCAACTGTTTTTGGATACCTTATTAATGAAAATTAGAGCACAGACAATAGCTTATGCAACAATGAAAAAACGGATGAACAACGAAAAAGAACTGCATTTGGATAATTTGATAGAATGTTTAGAAAAGAAAGAGAAATTGAGTGATTTAGAAAAAACTGAATTAGCTAACAGTAAAGTAGAATTAGTTTCACTAAGGGAAAAAAGAATGGAGGGGGTGTTGCTTCGCTCACGAGCTAGATGTATTGCTGACGGAGAAAAAATAACTTCATATTTTTGTTCATTAGAAAACAGAAATTATTTTAATAAGAGAATATCTAAATTGGATAAAAATGGTACTATTATAACGAATGAAAAAGATATTGCTACGGAAGTTAATTATTTTTATTCAAATTTATATTCTGAAAGAGAAGTTGAACAGGTTGAAATCAATGATATTGTTAATGATCTTCCGATGTTAACAGAGGACGAACAAATCTCCTTAGAGGGGGAATTAACATTAGAAGAAGCATCCCTAGCTCTGAATAACATGCCCAACAGAAAAAGTCCGGGTAGCGATGGTTTTACTGTAGAATTTTTTTTAATTTTTTGGGCGCAGCCTTGGTAATTTCGTAGTTAGATCGCTTAATGAAGGGTTTAGGAAAGGGGAATTATCTTCAACACAGAAAGAGGGAGTGATTGTTTGCATACCAAAAGGGGATAGACCTAGGGAGTTCATTAAAAATTGGAGACCTATTTCTTTACTAAATGTAGTATATAAAATTGGTTCATCATGTATTTGTAATAGACTTAAGTTAGTGTTACCTTCTATCATTAATGAAGATCAGACTGGATTTATGCGTGATAGATATATAGGAGATAACATTCGTTTAATCTATGATACTATTGATTTTCTGCAAAAATATAATAAACCTGGTCTTTTGCTTTGCCTTGACTTTGAAAAGGCCTTTGATTCGTTAAGTTGGAAGTTTATGTTTAAGGTGTTACAAGCTTTTGGTTGTGGCCACGACTTTTGTAGATGGATAGGTACTTTTTATAATAATATTAAGTCTTCTGTGACAGTGAATGGGGGCCTAACATCCTGGTTTCGTGTGCAGAGGGGCTGTAGGCAGGGAGACCCGATCTCATGTTATTTATTTATTATGTGTGTATAGATTTTAGCAATTATGATCAGACAGAATAAGGAGATAAAGGGAATTAAAATTAAAGAAAATGAAAATAAAATTTCTCAATATGCGGATGATACGGAAATTATGTTAGAAGGCGATGAAAACTCATTTAAGCAAACCATTAATACTATTGAGTGTTTTAGCTCTGTCTCTGGCCTAGCTTTAAATACAGAAAAAAGTAGCTCTATATGGTTAGGAAGTTAAAAAAAATTGTCGTACTGTCTACATGCCTCATCTGCACATGGATTGGAACCCAGAGACATTTAAAATACTCGGAATCTGGTTTACAAATGACTTGAGGGAGTGTGTAAAGTTAAATTTTGAATTAAAATTTCTAGAAATACAAGTACTGTATAAAATATGGCTGAAGCGTCAATTAACACCTTTGGGTCGTATTGCTGTGCTTAAATCTTTAATTTTGTCAAAAATTATATATTTGTGGCTTTTACTACCTAATCCACCTGATACTATCGTCAATTCCATTCAGAAAAGTATTTTCCAATTTGTTTGGGGAAATAAAAATAACAAAATTTCTAAAAACTCTTCCGTCAAAAGCATACCCGATGGAGGTATTGGGATTCCAGATGTACGTCATTATATGAGTGCATTAAAGATTACTTGGATTAGAAAGTTGATTAACACAAAGCATAAGTGGAAAAATATTATTGAAGCCACACAAGAAAGAGTGTCACTGCTTGAAAAGCTTGGTACTAAATTGTATACCACAGAAAATCCTAATCCGTTTTGGTATGATGTTTTTAATGCGTATGAAATTCTGGAGAAAAAAGTTAAACCTGACTGTGTTGAGGAACTTTTATCTGAACCATTATTTTGTAATAATAATATTTTGGTGCAAGGGAAAACAATTTTTTATCAGGAATGGATTGAGAAAAATTTATATACAGTTGGAAGTCTGCTTAATAATGATGGTAATGTTTTTACATATGAAGCTTTTGTTCATAATTATGGAGTTACTACCAATTTCCTGGCAGACTATGGATGTGTTAATGCTGTTAAAAAAAATATTCGTTGGAGTGGATAGTAACTGTGTTAATTACAAAACCAGTAAAGTGATGAGACTTGTAGGTAAATGTCCTAGAGGTGCAAGAATATTTTATGACGCAGTAATTACTGATGAAGTAAAACCAAATTGTTGTAAGAACTGGGATAAAAGAATTGAGCGAAGATTAGAATGGAAAATAATATTTAAGAAGATATGTGGAGTTACGGATATACATTTAAAGTGGCTGCAAATTAGAATAATTCACAGAATTTTAGGAACTAATATAGTATAATCCAGTATGGGAATAGAGCAGGATAATAGCGGTACTTTTTGTGAAGACGAAAGAGAAAACATTCAACATTTTATTCTTTAAGTGCCCGTATATTCAAGTATTTTGGAAGGAATTTGAAAGGGCCATTAATTCTAAATGCTATAATTCTGTTGCCTTCCACTTTAGCGAGCATCTGGTTATATTTGGCTGTGACAGAAATATAAAAACTGATAAAATATTGGATTTAATAATATTATAATCTAAATCATATATTTATAGATGTAAAATGGAAAAACACACTCCACTCTATCAGTCATTTACATCTGTAATAAAACACAGATATGAGATAGGGAAGTATATAGCTTGTGTACAGTTGACACAAGAAAAATGTATGCAAGCATGGCACCCCTATATCCCGCTGTTTGAACGCTTATAATTCATTTATTGTTTGTTTGCCTCAATGTTTGTTCATCAAGAATTTGTTAAAATAGTACTCCATGACCTGTGTCTCTCTTTCTGTCTCTCTGTCTCTCTCCTTCTCTCTCTGCCTCTCTCTCTCGCTCCCTATCTGTCTGTATTTGTGTACAAAAACATAAACCAAACTTGTTTGAATAGCATATATTGTAAAATTATAGTAATTATGTACACACTGTAAGTTTTCTTTATATTTGATTTCATGACTAATCTGTATTATTGAAATAATGCAAAATTTTCCGATTTACTTTTAATATTTTGTGCATAATAGTTATGATTGTATTCATTCATGTTCTGTATTAATACTGTTTTGTATTCATGCTTGTTTTGGAATTAAAAAAAGTTGATTATAAAAACAAAAGTCAGCTGTAGTGCGCTTGGAGCTCATATATTGACGAATCGCGCACTATAGCGTTTTATTAGAATTTATAAGTAGTAGTAGTAGTAATAGTAGTAGTAGTAGTAGTAGTAGTAGTAGTAGTAGTAGTAGTAAGATAAGATAAGACAACTTTATTATCTTTTACAAGAAATTACATTGTGGTGTACAATCAACAAGGAATAAACATCACAATAATAATAACAACAATCATAATGACAATGAGGATAAAAATGCACAGTCACAGATGAATATAATTACACTTATGCGTAGTAGTAGTAGTAGTAGTAGTAGTAGTAGTAGTAGTAGTAGTAGTAGTAGTAGTAGTAGTAGTAGTAGTAGTAGTAGTAGTAGTAGTAGTTGTTGTTGTTGTTGTAGTAGTAATGAGAGGATTCAAGCTGCTTTAGCTGTTATCTTAAACTGTCAGATAATAAAATGTGCGTCCTCTTTTCTTCTCTTTTTGACCTTCCCCTTCTCCCCATGTCCACGTTGGCATCCTTGTTGATCTCTACGTCGTATCGGCCTGTTATCAGTGGCAGGCTGCATCAGGAAGTACAATCTTCATAGCAGAGCGGACACCCCACCAAGGCAACTCCTTTCTCTTTCAATAGATTCTAGTCTGAATAGTTAAGTTTGGATCCAGTATAGTTTGAATGGTGAATAGTTTGGATCCAGTATAGTTTGAATGGTGAATAGTTTGGATCCAGTATAGTTTGAATGGTGAATAGTTTGGATCCTGTATAGTTTGAACGGTGAATAGTTTGGATCCAGTATAGTTTGAATGGTGAATAGTTTGGATCCTGTATAGTTTGAATGGTGAATAGTTTGGATCCAGTATAGTTTGAATGGTGAATAGTTTGGATCCTGTATAGTGTGAATGGTGAATAGTTTGGATCCAGTATAGATTGAATGGTGAATAGTGTGTCCTGTATGGTTTGAATGGTGAATAATTTGGATCCAGTATAGTTTGAATGGTGAATAGCTTGTATCCTCTATAGCTCGAATGGTGAATAGTTTGTGTTCTGTATAGTTTTAATGGTGAATAGCCTCTATAGCTCGAATGGTGAATAGTTTGTGTCCTGTATAGTTTGAATGGTGAATAGTTTGTGTCCTGTATAATTGCAATGGTGAATATTTTGTGTCCTGCATAGTCTGAATGGTGAATAGTTTGTTTCCTGTATAGTTTGAATGGTGAATAGTGTGTGTCCTGTATAGCTTGAATATTGAATTATTTGGATCCGGTATAGTTTGAATGGTGAATAGTTTATGTTCTGTATGATTTGAATAGTGAATAGTTTGTGTCCTGTATAGTTTTAATGGTGACTAGTGTGGGTCCTGTATAGTTTGAATGGCGAGTAGTTTGTGTCCTGTATAATTTGATGGTGAATAGTTTGCGTCCTGTATAGCTTGAATGGTGAATAGTTTGTGTCCTGTATAGCTTCAACGGTGAATAGTTTGTGTCCTGTATAGTTTGAAAGGTGAATAATTTGTGTCCTGTACATTTCGAATGGTGAATAGTGTAGTTTGAATGGTGAATATTTTGTGTCCTGTATAGTTTGAATGGTGAATAGTTTGTGTCCTGTCTAGTTTTAATGGTGAATAGTTTGTATCCTGTAGAGATTGAATTATGAATAGTTTGTGTCCTGACTAGTTTGGTTCTTGTATATTTCGTATGCTTCAGCTCAATGGGAAAGTGACGGCAAAAACAATTGACACATTGCATGAATATTAATACAAGCTGTAACATTGCAGGCTGTTGTTGGAGCTATCAATGGTGACGGCATGGAATGACGGACAAAATTTATAAACACCACCCTGGTGCGCTTCCTCTAGTATAAACCGAGGTCTAGTTTGTTCTACATCGCACGGATTTTAATGATCCTGACGCTCATGTCCTAGACGAGTAAGTGACAGTTATCCCGCAGGCACTGTCCCTTCTCCCGGTCCAACCCCCCCCCCCCACCCCCCTCTCCTTCCACCCCAACCCTCGATCGCCCAGGACTGTGCTCAGTTGTCTGGGGGCGTTATGCGAGACGCCTCAGGCATCAAGTTGGCGCCTCGGGTGGAGTTATATCCTATTTGGGCCAGCGCCTTGAGCAGCTTTTGAATGGGAAAAGCGCGCTATATAATAACATTTAAGAGGTTCGCTTAGTAATCTCAAGTGATATCAAACCTTAACATGCCTAGGCTAGTCATCTGATCATAGACCACACAGGGGAAGGGGGGATTCCTGATGACAGGGGATCCACCTCGTGACGATTTTTTAATGAAGTGAGATACGTCCTCCCACGTGACTCGCTTAAAATGGTGATAAGTCAGGTGACTGTTCTGGATAAAGTTACCGGCCTTGTCGCTTGCTCCTTCAGTCGTCGTTGCGGACTGCTGCTGGTGTCTTGGACTCCTTGAACTTTTCGCTTCAGCTAAACAACGTTTGACTTCAATCAATCAACCACTGACTTCTTTTCATTCCGCAAACATGGTATGTTGTTCAAGTTGGTGTTTGAGGACTGGTTACAGGATTTATTGTTAGACGGTATTTTCTTGATTTGTACGTGTGGGTAAAAAAACAAAAACTACTTGCTTATTTATGTACGTATATTTATTTTAATGAGAAAGAAGGTAAGGTCTAAAAATCTTCCTGTATGCACAGACAGAAAATAAAAAAAAATGGAATTGAAAATTAAGTAGGGTTGTGAAATACTGGACTTGTAATTGTAGAAATAAATGTTTGACTTTTCCTGCGCAAGCTGCGAAGAGCTTTGATGAAGTTTATACGATTGACTAGTGCACTATAGCATGACCGTGGCCAAACGGAACTGCGATAAAACAATTTAGGAATAAAACTCGTACCTTAGAATGGTTGTAATGTGGAAGAAGAAATGAGATAAAATTGTGTACGATTTTATTTTCCTTTTGTGCCATAATAGGCCTACGTTTTACTTCGTCACTCTTTGAGCTGACTGTTTAGTGGGTCTATGACATATAATATACTTCCATTCTGTTGTCAATGAATGACTTGTGAAGTTCTTGCATAGCTCTACGCCGAAGGGCATGACTGTAGCGCTGGTGGTGGGAGAGAGGTGGACACACACACACACATCCACATACATACACACACGCGCACACGCACACGCTCGCACGCACGGCAGGATAGGATGCCTAGCACCTAATTTTATAACACTTTTACATCTACACTATCACCCTAATCCATACATCCTGTTGCAAACAGACCATCGACAACTGATCATTTATACTGGCCTTACACACAGTGACATCCACACATGGATGTACAACTATGAAATAAACAAACTTTAGCAGGACTTTTAAAAAAAAGTAGGTCTTCTTTGAAGGAGTTTATTCGCCGTTCAATTTGACTTCCTTGTGCAGTAAAATGTGAAACAGCTACCAGTACTAGATTGTCAACAAGTGTAGGAATGCATGAGCTTGGAAACAAGAAAGTTTGCGTAACACTCAGGGAGAGGTTCCCTCGTTAAAAGAGCTGAAACTGGAGAACAATGTCAGCACCTTGGATAATTATCATCCCTAATAAATGCTTTTTAGGGTCTGGAGAACAATGTCAGCACCTTGGATAATTATCATCCCTAATAATGGAGAACAATGTCAGCACCTTGGATAATTATCATCCCTAATAATGGAGAACAATGTCAGCACCTTGGATAATTATCATCCCTAATAATGGAGAACAATGTCAGCACCTTGGATAATTATCATCCCTAATAAATGCTTCTTAGGGTCTGGAGAACAATGTCAGCACCTTGGATAATTATCATCCCTAATAATGGAGAACAATGTCAGCACCTTGGATAATTATCATCCCTAATAATGGAGAACAATGTCAGCATCTGGGATAATTATCATCCCTAATAATGGAGGACAATGTCAGCACCTGGGATAATTATCATCCCTAATAAATGCTTCTTAGGGTCCTCACTAATCAATGATTGACTTGCAGTGCGTCCCACAGCATCAAAGCCTTTAGCTAAGGTTATGTTACTTCTTGTTTGAATGAAAAATAACGACAATAGATTTGTTTTCTATGTTTTAAAAAACAGGTAAACATTGGTCTGTCGCAACAACCCTGTCAGTCGCAATAACCCTGTCAGTCGTAACAATCCTGTCAGTAGTAATTTAATGTTAGCTTTCTTTTTAATTAAAAATTTTTTTAATTACATTAATTGTGGATTTCGCGTTTTGTTTGTGTATTTCATTTCACGTTAGAAATGAACTTTGAAGTTTAAGGTGGGTCTACACTCACCATTGGCGATATTGCAGATTGGAGAATCACCATCCCAGGGAAAAAGGGGTAGGGACCTACATCAACACTGAACCACCAGAGCAATCGAACTTCTAAGATGGACAGTAAACATAATGTCGCTTTAATTTTGCTCAGCGTGGGATTTCATGTTAGTGATATTTGAGAAAACTAAATAATAAGGCAACAATTCAACGACACAAAGTAAAACCAAGTCTTCTTCAAAGCACTTTACTTACTGATAAAATAGTAACATGTCGCAATAAGCGCATTTCCAGTGCGGCACCGCACCCGACAAATAACCATTTCATTAATTTTATTATTATTTAATTTTAAGAGATAATGATATTTTGGCTAAGGCGAACTCGTCGTTCAAATGTCACTTACGTTTATTTTGTGCAAAGTTAACAATGCCATGCTTATTCAAAGTGAAGAATGGCATACGTATAAGTTGCATTCATTACGATTTTTAATTAAACGGGATTTCCAACTGGACAATATTTACGGTATCATAGTGTACGCCTTTAATTTGGTAATTGTCCGCACAATAATTCAATAATGTCATTACTTAAGTTTTTGTCGTCTTCGTGTTCGTTAGTTTCCTGTGATTTCCGTTTCGTTTTGTTATTGTTGGAATGACAAATGTCCGTATAAGATATTTATCATGTTGTGTACTTGTAGTGTTCTTGTCCAATAATTACACAGTTGAGGCGCGGGTAACAGTGACTCAGTGTGTGTGTGTGTGGTGTGTGTGTGTGGTGTGTGTGTGTGTGTGTGTGTGTGTGTGTGTGGGTGTGTTTTTAAATTTCAAATCACTACTTTACTGTGAACTGTGGCGTTTGAACGACAGGGTTGTTATTGTGCACGTGACAATGAAATGACGTGACATCAGGTTGACTGTAGGTTTAAAGTACTCGTGAGGTGTGTGTCTGCCCGTTGGCTGCGGATGGAAACTGGCTCCAAGTAATCTACTTATTGACGATGACGATTAATACATAATCCATACGAAATACTGCACAAGTTGTAATACGTAATACAGCATATATTGTACAATGAAAAATGTTAACTAGTTCTTCCATAGACTTTGCACGCCTGATTTCATTAACAATAATAATACCATAGGAAGCCTTAGTGACCAGTTGGTTTGTAGATTATAGTCACACGACACTTTCGCATATAGGTGACTACTGGACCGATTTATACTGACACCAGCGGGCCAGTTGTTGGTAAAGGGGAAAATAATATGATCACACGTTGACCAATCCGGGATTCGAACCTGCGACCTTTCGGTTACTAGCAAGACGCTCTTACCAACTGAGCTACCCGGCCCCTCTAGTGACCAGTTGGCAGAAAGCGTCCAATAGCCCCAAGCTGACCCTAGAGACCCAATACACAAACGAGGAGTTATGGGAGAGTTTTCAAGTCTATCGAAGAAGATAGTAGATCGATAGAACGAGAAAGAACAAAATGAGAATGCCAGAAACAGTGGTAATTTAAAGCACTACATTTCTACGTTGCATTACGTTGTATAGATTAACGTCTCCTGACACTTAGCGTATAGGGGACTATTGTAATTTCTACAAAATGGGAATACTATTTTATAAAAAAAAAAAACCGGCACCCCAACGGGGGTAAACGTCATAGGCCTATGATAGTTCAACGTTCAGCACATAATGCAATTGACCTATACAGCTCTGAAACTGTACATTCTTTGCCTATATTATTGTCTTCCCAGTTAAAGGACTGTAGTTTTCGATGTAAATGAAGATGTTATAGGTTCGATGCTCACGGTCTGGGAATACACTGTTTCAATGGCTGATTCCTTTCTCCAAATACACAATCTGGTCCCATTCTTCAATCTATGATGCATGTGTACTCTACGGTACTCTGCTGCACCCTACTGTACCCCACTGTACCCTACTAATGCTAGCGCAGTGCTATCGAAGATCCACTTTCTTATTACTATCGCGGATCCATTCTATTTGGTTAACGCTCCTTGGGTCTCAGCTGCGCTGTGTGATGATGATATTCGCCACATGGACACTTGACTTTGAAGAGGCGAGACAACTCGTCTTTCAGTACAGTAACATTTAACAAGAGGACATAGGCACCGCCCTCATTAGGCTGACCAAGACAAAAGAGAGATCCATTACATACCATCATTGAACTTACTATCATGCAGTCTATCAATCGATAATTTAATATAAAGTCTCTTCAATTTGCACGTTGGAGATTTTAGAAGGAGAAAAAAACATAACAACAGGAAAATTATTACTTCAATATTGTTTCAGAACATGACATTAATGTTAAGTTGCCTTGTGTTATAATCGTGAAAATATATGTTTAACACAATAATAGAAAAGAAAAAAAATAAAATAAAAATAAAATGAGATAAGTACATAAATATATAACAGACAACAATATTTGAACTAGCAAGAATGCTGTTTAAAGATTTCCATATGAGCATATAAGGTTTTATATGAAAGGTTTCCATATGATTGTGACAAGGCGTGCAATCTCACCTCTGAGCTCGGCTGCAAGCATCCCACACCCACGCTCAGCCAGCCATCATTTCTCCTTAACCAGCCATCACTAGCAGGCCCGCTCGCCCAGTCGCTTAAGCCCCGCCCCCCGGGGCATCGCCTTAAAGCCTGCCACAAAACCTGGCATAGTGTCAGACCCAAGCATTCCTGCCTCGAAGTCACAACCTGTCCGAAGACACGTCTCCATCACCGAGTGACCTCTGAGCTTCGACAGTACCCTTGTGCTTCCACCCGTCTTAAGTCAAGGTAAGAGAGGGAACTTACTCTTTGTCATATAGCAGACCCATCACCCGTCGTTCGCCCATCATGTTCATGCGTCCTGTCAATATGTATGTTCATGTTTATAGTTTTGCCTTGGTGTGTTGCTGTGACTTGTATTTATCCCTTGCACATATTTTCTACCTTGTATATGACCCATGACATGTTTGGATTTATGCTTGTATGCTCCGTTAGCCCCACGTGTAAATACCCCATGCCATGCTGTCCCTCCACATAGATTAAAGTCCCCACTACAACCCCTTTGCCCTGTACCCTTACATTTGCTTCCACCATGCTCCCAATGTATAAATATTTGCCCTGCTGCCAACCCCATCCTAATGCGCCGAATGTATCTTATACTGGCGGCTGCCAATAAACTCCACTTTGGCCCAGTAAATCTAGTTGCATTGTTTGACTGTTGGTATATGCACTGGCTCAACCCTTGACCGGTCAACCAAATTTGAATTCTGAGAAGGGCTATTATACCACAGGCCCCGAATCCACACTATCCCTATCCCCCGCTGATACAGCGTCTGTATTACATTACAGACGGGTTCCTGTACCGGGCGAATCACCCCGGCCTTGTATCATCTCCCAGTCGCTGACCCGCTGCAGGCCCCTGTCAACCCAGGAGGTCAATGAGAAGCGAGACTCGGGACTTCGCCATTTCCTAGACGGCTAGCTACGAAAGCCGATTTCTAGGCCTGTACCATCACAAGACAATCACTCGTGGTCTATGCGTCATCGCGTGACCACTGACCTGCATCTTCGCACCCACGCTATCGACCGTGGCCAGCAAGCCAACCAGAGTATCCTGGACCTATCGCCGCACTGCAGTACAGAGCTAAGTGCCTAGCCTCCGAGAATCCCCACTCGCCAGATTATCAGAGAGACTCTGGAAACCATACAGATACACTCTCGCCCTGTGATGAAATCAGTCTACAGTCGCTCTAGTACCCCAAATATTGACTACCCAGAATATCACCGAACTACTCCTTACCGAAAGACGCTTTGCCAATGACTCACGTTAGAATAATTTGACCTACACTCCCCACTTTGAATTATTAAAAGTAAATAGTTATAGAAATTGCAATTACCCTGACTGGCCTTTGAATGTGAATTTCTTAACTAGTGTAGCCTTACTCTCCATCTCGTCTTTACCCTGTCTGTCTATTAAGTTGGCCCAGCATTAATCTCTTGAATGTCATCGCACCATTAACCTATCAAAGGAGGTAATACAGCGCTAGAGATTAAGAGCTTACCCCCATCCCCCAACCCCTCTCTTCGTGACAATGATCATATAAGGTTTTTCTATAAAAGGTTTCCATACGAGCATATAAGGTTTAATATGGAAGGTTTCCATATGAGCATATAAGGTTTTATATGAAAGATTTCCTCATAATTTTATAAATGTATGCGCAGAAGTGCGTCATGATGTTGCTGATGTCGCTGTCGATCCTTGTGGCGTTGTCCTCCGGCAGCAGCAGCGACTTAAAATTTGTGAGGGTGATGCCGATGGATGAAATCATAGACATGGAACACACATGGCAACAATGGAAACTTCAATATGGTGAGGAGGAGGACGATGATGATGATGATGATGATGATGGTGATGATGGTGATGATGATGACTATTACTACTATTGGTGCTACTACTATTACCTACTACTACTACTACTACTACTACTACTACTACTACTACTACTACTACTACTACTTATTATTATTATTATTATTATTATTATTATTATTATTATTATTATTATTATTATTATTATTATTTGTATCATTATTATTAGCATCATTATTATTATTATTATTATTATTATGATTATTATTATTATTATGATTATTATTATTATTATTATTATTATTATTATTATTATTAATTATTAACTGTTTATTGTCTCTTATTGGGAAATTCTGGGCCACTTCCTCTGGGGAAGGCGTAGTCGCAGCCTGTGGCGCGCCCAAACCCAACCTACCTAACATTAGCTGTTTTTTTTTTAATTTACTACTACTACTACTACTACTACTACTACTACTACTACTACTACTACTACTACTACTACTACTACAACAGCTACTACTATTACTACCACCACCACCACCATCCAATCTGACCTGATTTGTTTCTGATTTTATGTTTCTAAGCACTATTGTTTTAAGATACATAATCTCACATGGGATGTTTGCTTTAAAAAAAAATTTAAATACGTTTTTGCTCCCTATGCTTAGCTCTATGTACCTGTGGTATACAATGCCGCATTCTATTACTATTGGCAAAATGGTGACCAATGTTGCAGGCAAGAAGTACGACCCCCGAGAGGAGGTGACGAGAAGAAACATTTTCTATCAAAAGCTTCAGGCCATCCAGGAACACAACGCCAAGTACCCTGTGCACGTGTCCTACACCAAGGGTCTTAACCAGTTCTCGGATCTGGTGAGGAAGCTCTTGTACTGTTCAGTCTTGCATGGAGAGATATTGTGTATCTTATCACATTGTTTTAAATCTACATTGTTTTGTCATGCCGTGCCTGCATTGCGCACGCGCGCATTAAAATCTAAAAATAGAATAAATGGAGGATGGAGGTATGATAAGAAACTCGAAAACTAACCAAAAACAGTTGACTTCTAGAAAGCAATTGGTTGTGACTATCGCCCTGTTTTGTAGAATAAACTGGAAACTCAGATGAATGTAACAAACCGATTTTTAAATATTAATTTGTGTAACTGCATAATTTCTTTTTTAAAAATGATTCTGCAAAAACGCTCCGATTTTTAATTTGGTTGAAAAATGGCATGAGGCAAGGTTTTGAGCTATCTCCAAGCTTATTTAGCTCTTTTTATTTATTTATTTTTTAAGGAATAGGTCCGCAATTAAATAGTGCACAATGCACGCTGCACTGCAATAGTGAATGAATATGATGCAGTTGTTCATTCTTAAGAGCAAGATTTAGTATTGTATTGCATTATAGTATAGTATAGTATAGTATAGTATAGTATAGTATAGTATAGTATAGTATAGTATAGTATAGTATAGTATAGTATAGTATAGTATAGTATAGTATAGTATAGTATAGTTATTAATTGCAATTATTTTTACAAACACATTTTGTTTTATAAAATGAACATTATTGATAAACCCATTGTCATTTATTCAATGTAGACTTCAGGATTGTTGGGTGTGTTTTTCTTCTGGTACTGAAATACATGAAGTTCAAATTTACAGGCTTGTATAATACAGAAATCCTATTCCATAACTCGAAAGTCGTTGGGACACCACAGATGATCGTTTTACTAGCGTATCCATCTTTCTCTGTCCTCAGCAGTCTTCATGGCTTCACTCAGTGTCAAACCATTCCATTCTCGAATGTTGTCTTCCCACCTCTTTTTTCTGTCTCCCTCTCCTTCTGCCTCCTTGCACTGTGCCTTGCAGGCTGGTCTTTGCAAGGCCTGATGCTCTGGTGATGTGGCCATACCATCGGAGTTTCAATTTCTTCACCACGGTGAGCAGGTCATCGTGTTGTCTAATGGTTTGTGTGATGGTCTGTTGGATTTCGTCCCTGGTGATGTGTTGGGTATAGGAAATGTCGAGAAGTCTTAAGTAGCACCTCATCTCCATGCTTTTGTATTCTTTGTTGTAGGTCGGCTTTGTGGGTCCATGTTTCGCAAGAGAATAGTAAGATGGAGATGACAATGGAGCGCAAGGCAGCAACCTTATTTTGGAGTGTAGACTGATGGTACAGTCTTTCCATACGCGCTTTAATCTTGTCAGGTCAGCAGTTGTTTGTGCGATCCTGGAGAGGACTTCATGTCGGGACCTACTGTCTGATACAACTGCATGGGATTGGCATTGGACTTTGATGTCCATGTTGATGCCATTGGAGTTGCTGATCATCATTTTGGTATTCTATGCGCTTATTTCCATTTAAAAGGCTATGGAGGTGTTGTCAAGCCTCTGTACCAGCTTTTCAAACTCTTGTTCCTCTCCAGTCAATCGGTCAATGCCATCCGCAAAACGGAGGTTGGAGATTCCTCTGTCCCCTATGCTGACTGTGCCTTCGTGATCTGCAAGGGCATCTGACATGATGCGCTCTAGAGAGTTATCGAAGAGTACTGGAGAAAGCAGGCATCCTTGACGCAAGCCGATGGTTGTTCTGAACCAGTTCCGATGGCGCCCTTGTGGAGGACTGCACTGGTAGCTTTGTAATACAGGCTTTTGATGACTTTAATAATGTTTGGGCTGGTGTTGTACACTCTTATGGTTGCCCACAGAGCTGCATGCCAGACTCGGCCAAACGCTTTCTTGAAGTCTACAAACAAATGGTATTGATGTTCTTGGTGCTGTAGGTATTTCTCACAGATTATTCTGAGGTTAAAAATCTGTTCAGTGGTACTTCGCCTTGCCCTGAATCCTGTTTGATCTTCAGCTATGATTTGTTCAGTTGTGGTCCTGATTCGGCTCTTTGCAGTCCGCGGACCCTATAAACAATGACAAACTAACTAACCAACTAACTAAATTTGTTCAGCTTTGGGTTGCAACCTGCTGAGTATTATTTTTATAAGGACTTTGTTTACAGAGATAATTAAAAACAACAACTGTGAACACATATACAACAATACAAATCATGCTGCAGACGCTGGAGGAATACAGGGCCTACAACAAGCTGAGACCAGTGACCAACGTTACACGTGGTGGCTCCACCTTCCTCCCTCCATCCTTCGTTACCCTCCCTGACAGCGTGGACTGGAGGACACAAGGACTGGTCACCCCTGTCAAAGACCAAGGACAATGTGGGTCCTGCTGGGCGTTTAGCGCGGTAAGTCTTAGCAAGGGTTGTTGTTGGGGCATCAATCTATGTGTTATCGTATTGTGTATTTCACTATCTGCCACAACAACTAGGAGGCTTTTGAGTGTTAAAAAAATTGTACCGGCTAAGCAAATTAACATTCATTCGATGTGAGCAATATTGCAGGCTGTGCATGTAGATATTTATTGTGACATACATCACAAACTGTCGTGTGTGGTAAACTAGAACTTGACACAGTAATATAATAACATTGAATGCTAAGCACAGAGCAAACGTATGGAACACTCAAAGTGAGATACTTTTGTTCGCGTATCGTGCATCGCGGGCAACTCCATTTATGATGACGAAGCAAGCGTTCCTCGTCTTTGAAAATTTCATTTTGTCCTTTCTTTCTCAGACTGGGTCAGTGGAGGGTCAGCATGCCAAAGCAACCGGAACTCTGCTGTCTCTGTCTGAGCAACAACTGGTCGATTGTTCTGCTGTAAGTAGAGATACTTTCTTTTGATTGTACATGTAGAGCCATTGTGTTGTAAATAGATCCGTTCTGATGCAAGTAGAGTTGTTATGTTGTATATTAAACACCGTTTGTGTGTGTATGTGTTTGTGTATGCGTGCGTGGGTGTGTGTGTGTATGTATGTATGTGTGTGTGGGTGTGTGTGTGTGTGTGTGTATTTATGCAAAATCGGCCTCTTAACTCATTTACGCCATAGGTTTCATTGTTCCTGCACCCGTCTGACGGAATTTGGGAAAATATCAAGTCAAGGGGGTAAGGCCACGATTTCACATGCGCTCTATAAAGTACGACGACACACGCAGATAGAAAGTAAAAAATGAAAATTTATTTTTGCATTAAGGAACAGTATTAACTAACTAATTAAAATCCAAATTAAAAACAAATTAAAAATATTAATTTTAACATAACTAATAGTGGGTGACAACAACTAAAGAATTGAAGAAGGCGTGAAGTCGCGTAAAAGAGAGCAATGAAACCTCTGGCTCAATCCCAATGGATGGTCAAAAACCGCGCAGACTGGTTACAGGATCCACAAAACACATGTCCAAAATACCAAAAAAGAGAAGTAAATCAAAAGACACAGCAGTGAACGTTTACAAAAACTGTCCTGAGCACAGCATCCTCCGGCGAAGACACAAAATTTTCCTTGTTACATCCAACCCAACTTATTTTCCCCAATGCTACTTTCTCTAACTAAACTAACCCGTCTTCTCTCTGGACTGTCCTCGTCCCTCTTTCTATTTCTTTCTGTCTCTAACTATCACGAATCCTTGTCCTGCACTCATTTTATGGTCATCACATACGCAATTTCTGCTCCAAAACTCGACCATTGTCCTCTCCCTAGTCCATTCCCTCTTCTTCCTGTCAACCAACACCTTAATTCCTACAAAACAATGGTCCCCTCCGTGCTGACATCCTCTTCCGTAAAAAATATACATCTACATTTAAACTTTGACACTGCCTGTTGACAGCACCAGCCGACACAAAACACAAGCAAATCCTTCCCACCAACTATCTTGTCTCATCTCTCCATCGCTTATCTGCCCCCGCAGACAGGGGAAAATCCAAACCTAGATCCAACACCTGGGCAGAAACCCACTCTCTTAAAAGAAATGTACATTGTGAGTTTACAAATAAAATCAAAGCATTCACCGTTATAAAGGTTGTTTCTACATATGAAGTATGCACAATGACTACATTAAACAATATACTAACCCAATAAACATACCTCTTCATTCATTATTATCACCTTGCTGTACTCCAGTTAATACAACAAATACACAACATTAAAAATTCTAAATGCAAGCATTAAAACCAACATTGATTATACAAACTGTCAGTGTCACATGAATCAACACTATTGCTTTAATACTCCGGCCGTGCACGTGGGACGACTCAGGTCAAACATTTGCTGGGGACAGGACATACAGGCACGGGAGTGACGTGCGAAGTTGATTTGTTATTTGTAAAACTTCCGCTCTTCATTGTATACCTTATACATTTTTTTTATTCTGCTGTCTTGGTTACAATAACTAGGAGGGATGATTTGATGAAAGATATTAAAACAATGAGCAGCGACACAAAACACACACACACAAAGCATCAGCACTTGAATTTGGACAGGGCACTCCGTTTATATTCAGCATATCAATAACCATCCAAACCAGCCATCACCATCAAACATTTTCCGGATCTTGCTTCCACTTTGGAAGCAAGAACATCCGTTCTGATGCAAGTAGAGTTGTTATGTTGTATAATTATTAAACACCGTTTGTGTGTGTGTGTTTGTGTATGCGTGCGTGCGTGCGTGTGTGTGTATGGGTGTGTGGGTGTGGTGTGTGTGTGTATGTGTGTGTATGCAGGGTTTCGACAATAGGGGTTGCGATGGCGGATTGATGGACGATGCTTTCAAGTACGTCAAATCTCAGCCTGGAGGTCTGGAGACCGAGGACGACTATCCCTACACTGCCCAAGATGTAACACTTTTCATCTCTCTCTAACTCTCTCTCTCTCTCTCTCTCTCTCTCTCTCTCTCTCTCTCTCTCTCTCTCTCTCTCTCTCTCTCTCTCTCTCTCTCTCTCTCTCTCTCACGTGCATTTTTGTTATTTCATAACCTCGACAATTTTTTTTTCTCAACTGAAACGCACACTTTTCCTAATGGAATTTTTAATGTGGTCATTGAATTTGTGTTGAGGAAGGTTCTAATGCCGAAATATTGACTTTTAAAACAAACTTCTTGTTTGAGTCTTTGAATTTCATTTTAATCTTCTCATTTTCTTATCTGTTCGTGGAAGCTGTTTTTTTGGGGGACCAGTGAGAACTGCGGCGGGCGAGTAGCTGTGCCTCAATCCCAAATGCGGCATTTCTAGCTTTCAGCACCCCTGTATAATAGAAATGAATAGTATTACTATCATTGCTGATTTACTGAGGTGACTGGCTGCAGGGTGATTGTCAAGCTGACCCCTCCAAAGAGGTTGCCAAGGTGACAGGCTACGTGGATGTGAAGTCCTTCAGTGAGACTGACCTGCAGAAAGCTGTGGCCACTGTGGGTCCCGTCTCTGTGGCCATCGACGCCAGCCAAAGTTCATTTGGCGAATACACAACCGGTATTTACCTTCATACCAGTCCGCTATTTACTTTCCATACCAGTCCGCTATTTACTTTTCATACCAGTCCGCTATTTACTTTTCATACCAGTCCGCTATTTACTTTCATGTAAAGGCCAAGCTCCTCCCATTGGATTGAACATTTACTTAGTTTAAAACATAGATCATGGGTTGAGAGGTTTGACAACTTGGCACTGGATCTACCCCCATCTTCCCCCACCCCCTTCCCAACTGTGCCTTGAAAGCATGGACAGAATCGGCCAGTTACGCGCTTACAATTTAATGATTATCATTTGTTTTGTAAAGCGCAAATTCAAACTTAACGTCTGCTGTAAGCGCTGGCACACATTTCCAAACAAATGTCAGCTTAATCGCAATGATAAATTAATAGTTATCATCCAACACTAAAACTAAGCGGTAAGACATATACAGCAAGTACAATTAAGGCATAATGAAGTATACATAGTGCCAACAGACTAAAGTTTTACCTGAACACACACGACATGATGATGATCGACGCTTGTTGTGCTGACGATAACCACAAGGACTGACGAAGAAAAACGTGGTATTGGTGGTAACCACACCCGCCGTTGACCACCACAGACTGTAGACGACGACGACGACGATGATGATGATGATGACGACGATGATGATGATGATGATGATGATGACGATGATGACGATGATGATGATGATGATGATGATGATGATGATGACGATGGTGATGATGATGATGATGATGATGATGACGATGATGATGATGATGATGATGATGATGATGATGATGATGATGATGGATGTGCAGGCATTTACATGGAACCAAATTGCAGCTCATCCAAATTGGACCACGCTGTGCTGGTTGTTGGTTACGGTACTCAGGGCGGACAGGACTACTGGATCGTTAAGAACAGGTAACGTCCATTGTTGTTGTTGTTGTTGTTGCTTTTGTTGGTGTTGGTCATTGTATTGGTTGTTGTTTTTCCGATGGTGGTAGTGGTGGTAACTATGATTGATGGTTTGATTGCTTGTTGTGGTATACTAAAGATGATTGGATCTCCGATGTGCTACGATGAAGATCATTGGTTCTTTGTTTTGTTATGATAAAAATGAGTGGTTCCTTGTTGTGTTACGATGAAGATGATGGGTTCTCCGTTGTGCTACAATGAAGATGATTGGATGTTTGTTGCGTTACACTAAAGATGATTGGCTGTTGTGTCGTAGTAGTGAATATTATTGGTTAATTGTTGTGTTTGAAGAAAGATGGGTGTTCTGTTACAGCTGGGGTCTAAACTGGGGAATGAACGGCTACATTTTGATGGCCAGAAACAACAATAACATGTGCGGCATCGCTACCATGGCCTCCTACCCTCTTGTCTAACTTGACACGCTGTCACGTCCCGACTGCCTTCCACACGAGAAAACAACCCAACACCTAAATACAATCTAAAAGACAAAACCAGAAGTGACAAGACAATTTCTTTTATTTCTCTCACACATTCACACTCAAAATTAACTCCCTTTTCCCACTTCCCAACCTTCCAACCCTCAATCCCACTAATACAACCCAAAACTATACATAAAACAATTATTCACTCAAAATAATAATGATAATTAAATCAAAATGAAAATATATGACTAACTACAGAATGTACAAAAGATTTATAATAATTATAAATGGATCAGCTTACTATGCACAAAATAAATGTAAGCAAATGCTTAAAAACTTTACGTATATTCGAACCTTGTTTCACTTAAACTTTAAACAGCTGTTAACAACTCTTTTCTATTATATAAAACAATAAAGAAAATTTATATTTTATACAAGTGGAATTTGTAAGAAAAATTGTTCAAATTGATAACTAATAATGGTCTGGAGAATTAATTCCCCCAGACAAACTATACATCACCAAAGCTACTCTACCAGGTACGTAATATTTCACAGACAAAGATTATTATTCAATTCTAATTAAATATATTTTAATCTAATGTAATTTACAAGTTACCACATGTAAATAAATATTTCTTTTTCACAAATGTTCCTTGATAGTTATAGTTATTTGTTGTGTAAATGCGGGGTGCGTGTGTGTGTTATGTAAACAATTATAAACAGTTTTACATAAAATACAGCTTTTTCCTCGATAACAAGAACCTTAACCCAAGGTCGACCAGAGGAAAGGACGTTGACTCAGAACGCTTCACAACACACGGCCCAGCTAGGATGTGGAACAGTCAACACTGAATCTGGTTTTGGTTTTGGTACATCTGCAGCAATACATACAAAATACATAACCATAAATAATTATATTACAACATATTGCACAATCATCCCTCTGACGGTATGATTGTCTCCCTTACATCATTCTTAATCATTCTCCCTGTCATAACTTCTGTCATTGCGCACATGCACTTCCATTCACCTCCTCCCTGTCATTCCTTCGCTACATAACAGCGAATTCTCTTATATTAACTTATAATCATTTAATTTATCATTCACTTTAGAAAATCCTTTCACTCTCTCTTTGGTATTTATGTAACAAATAATATGAAACATAAAATTGAACCAAAGAAAATATAATCAATTAACCATCCACGCTCACATTCACAACCCAGCCCCCCGAACGGTATGGCCAACTGAGAAATTGAAACGGGTGACTTACGATACCAGTGGGAATCCTCCGGCCTGTTGGAGACAAGGACAGACAAACGATGTAACAAACACACAGGCACGGATGACATTCAAGGTGATACACAGGCACATGGAAGTCCCAGGCGGCGTCACAGGGCACTCGACGTTACACGTACGCAACTCGAATTTCGCTGTAAACACACAGCAGGTATTAGATCGGCTTAGGAATATAAAAGTTCAACAAACACTTCCAAAGTGTTCCTTAAATAAACCTCCTCTTCCTGCCTAGGCTCCTTTTCGTTGACAGTCTGTGTTGCGTTTATTGTTTGATTTATTTTGTTATAAGCAGAAAAGTTTAAAGATGTTATGTTGCAAGATGTTAATGCATGTAGTGGCTCAATACATAAACTTCTGCTCGCTATCAAACTCTTCTTTTACACATAAAAAGAAGATAAAATACTGTCACAGAAAATGAACGATATTTACTAGTGATAATAAAATCACCTTCCTCGAAAGGTAGGCAATTTCAAGATAGTGACTTATCCGATCGAGGAGGTCGAGACCGAGTACGCGTTTGAGTCAATGCTGGATAGTCTCTTGTAGAATTTCTCGACACTCGGATCTGGTACAGTCATGGTTCTTCTTAGATGACTGAACTGTAGCCCTTCCCAATGGATGGTAAACAACACCCCATGGAAGTAAGGTGAAGATTCAGGAACAGGTTCCAGAATAAAGGTGAAAAGAGAAGAGGTCCCACCTGTATTATCGAAGCACAGGTGAGTATCACGAAACCCCTATTATAACGGTTGCCAGGTTATTCGCTTGGAAAGCGATTTTATTATTTACAATCAGCCTCTTGGCGATAAACAATGAAATGAAAATCCTGGCCCTAAATTATAAAATCATCCAACTCAACAATTATTTATTTACATTTAACACAAGAGCATTGCGCGAACAGACCATTAATAATTCATTCAAATGTATTTCTATTATCGAAGACGCAATCTCCAAGAAAACGGTTACTCCATGGCAACCGGCTAACAGTTGGTATTGCGCAACTCGCAATCACAACTTCTTCATTTATAATCATCGTCATTGCGTAAATAATTACCACTTATTTACCCGCAAGGCTCCCCCACTTAATGCATAAATTAAATGAATATAAACAACAACATTTCGAAACTTAGATGATCTAGACAATTACATAACTTATTTTCCCATTGCGATTCCCGCACGAAAAGAATGACAAATTATTTTTCTGTTGCACCTTCTGCGACCAGAATTATACCTACACATATAAAAATCGTTCCTCTAATTAATTACCCATAATTAAACGAAGCATTTCTCTTACAATGATACATGTAGTATCCAAGTGTAGAACTAGACTCTCTACGATTTATTTTTTAGTCCTAAGAGTTTCACCCACCAGTTACAAGACCTCTTCAGTTCGTAGCAATTCGACCCTCAGATCGTCAGTGGACAATGTGATCAGCGCTCTTCTCTCAAAGACGAGTTACAGGACATCGAAGTAGACAGTGGCTATAGCTGCGACAGGTCTATGTTCGACATCGTCTGCTCCCGGCTGTCTTCCATCTCTGGCATCAATCTGATCTTCCAGTCTTTCCGCGCCCTGCTCTACTGAGAATGTCCTCAGCTCGGGGGTCATGGTTTCCCGTAGCTGTTCCCATACTAACAGTTCTGTCAGTCCATCATACGTCTTAGCCGTGGCTGACTGGCTAATCCACTTATCCAGCATTGTGGACAACCGATCCGCGAACTGCGCATAGCTCTCTCCTTTCACTCTCCGATTGGTGCAGAATTTTTGCCGGTAGCATTCTCCTGTCAGTTCGAATCCCGTTAGGAGTGCCTCTTTTACTTTGTGATAGTCAGTCACTCTGTCAGTCGGTAGCTTACTGTAGATGTCATAAGCCTTTCCTCTAAGCCCTTGACTAAGCTTGAAAGACCAATGAGTGGGATCTAGTTTATACTCAGTTGCTAGACGCTCAAACCTAGTCAGATAGAGATCTAGACCTTCTTCTCTCTCATTGAATGTTCCCAGTGGAAATGACATTCCTTGTACAGGGTTGGATGCTACCTCTAGCTGATCTGAGTGGGGAGGGGTTGAGGAAGAACTTGAAGCTCCTGATCCCAATCTTCTTAGCTCTAACTCATGCTGTCTGTCTTTTTCTTTTTCTTCCCTCTCTTTTTCTTTTTCTGCCCTCTCATACTCCCATCTCCTACTTTCTGCTTCCCTCTCTGCGGCTACCTTCTTCTGTTCCCTTTCTGCCTCTAGTTCTAATTTCTTTTGCTCTGCTTCTAATTTCTTCGCCTCTCTCTCTGCTGCTCTCTCAGCTGCTTCTCTGTCTATTTTTTTCTGTTCTCTCTCTGCTGCTCTCTCTGCCTTAGCCTCCTGTTTCTCTACCTCTGCATTGATATACGCAATTAGGTCTCCCCCTGCTAAGTGTAAAGCTTCTCCCAATTCCTTGAAGCGCAATCTCAAGGCCACTGGGTCCGACATTGTCAAAAGTGTCGTGGAATACCAAAGCACTAGCAATATTGCAAGTCAATAAAAACAATGCAAAGACCATAAAATTCGTAATCAATAATAGAATAAAACAAGAGTCAAATGGCATACAACAGTTATTTAAGCAAAACCTGCAAAAGAACAATGCAACATACAGGCACAAAAATAATTGAAGCAAAAAGGTTTTTAAGTAAAGTGTATTGCACCAAAAACTGAGTCCTTGTCTACACCTACAACTATTCTAAGTTATTCTACTACTACTACTGTTATCTAATTTTATTGTACCTAGATCCGGTTATACCCAGTTCCTATTATCCACAGATCCTGGCAGGCTCGCCAATTATAGTGTCACATGGGTTTTTATGGGTTTTAGGGCTCCGCACAATGGAATGATGTAAACCTCACGCTTTATCCGATGGGAACTGCTAGTTAGTCACCCTGTGGAGTACTATAATAAATTTATTTATTTAGCTCGGTCTGTGTTAAGACTGGGGTACAGAGATAGATAGAAAAATGGTAAAAGATTACTGTCACACTAGCTTTCACACGGCTATGAATCATATGTAGTCCAGCCACTTGATAACAGTTAAACATCACACATTTATTTCTTCTACTCTATACAAGATTTTCTAAGTACTAATCTACCTTAAACGTTAAATAGTCACTGTGAATAATTCTATCGCTGATAGTCTATGCAGCTAATAGTTCATCCTTGGGCACTGGATGTTATAGTTCATGAGAAGTGGACTACTGTGGTCCTGTAGCTCTCAGTTTTGTGTGCACACACGACTATAGACTTAACTGTGTGTCTGGCGTGCTGTGCTGTGGTCGGTTTCCTGACAACTTGTGTTGTCTTCTTCTGGTTTCTTTCCTGTGGGTAGACTGGTTGGCTTTCCTCGCGCAATGCTGGGGATACCGTTGCAGCCAACTGATGCGTCGACGTGGTTTCGTCTGAGGCAGTGTTGGGCGCACTACAGAACGCCTGTTCGTCTGTAACATATGAGACGAAATTCTGCACAACCTTGAATGATAGGTGTGTGCAGAGCGTCTCACTGAAGGTCGTAATAGCCCTTAGTGATTAGCTCCACATCTACATATATAAGCGACGAGCATTCTGCTAAGTCCGTGGTCCACTGGAATCTCCACTCTAACTTCCTATACATTTATAAATATAAAACATGGCTACTTATACACATCAAGAATTAATAATATTATACACATTCATTTGTACAGTCACTGGTCTGTAAGCATACATATAAGTTAAACAACAGTGGTTCCGTACATAATTCAAGATGGCGGTGGCCGGTCGTCTTTTTGCCTCGTGGTCAGCTACGCCAGGTGTCGGGCAAAGTTGGGCTAACAATTCAATTCTATGCATATCAAATTTCACAAACATAATTCAACAATAATATAATACATCACGATGAAACAGAAATATGTTCATTTACCTTCGTGACAATATCAGCCCAGTGGCTACTTGAGTGAATTCGAATTTACACAAGTACTGCGTCCTAGTCTTTTCTGGAGAGGTCTCCTGCTAACTGTGTAGCGGTAGAGCTGTTAACTCTTCCTCAGTTTAGACACGATTGCCTTAACAGGGGCGTCGCACACGGGGGGGCAGGGGGGGCACCTGCCCCCCCAATAATTTGGCAAAAAAAAAAAAGAAAGAAAGAGAGGGAGAAAGAAGAAAAGAAGAAGAAGAAGAAGAAGAAGAAGAAGAAGAAGAAGAAGAAGAAGAAGATGAAGAAGAAGAAGATTTCAAACGATAGAGGAAGGCAGGAAGAATCAATAATTTAAAAAATCACCATATTTTTAAACCGTAGTGTAAAGGGCTAACGTACGAAATAATATTACAATAATCTATTAGCATGTGCCTGTGTTTCACAACAAAATATTTCGTGGCGCTAACGCAATCACCGGGCAGCAGAGCTGGCTTTCGCTGTTTGAAAGAAGTGTCATTTCATCACGCAAAGAGCAAAATTAACAAAACAATGGAATCGTCTGTTTTCCAGGTTTGTTGATATCAATTATTTACTTTAGTCTGTAAAATGAGTAAGGCAAGGGTGAATGTGCAAGTGTCAATAAATAGTTGAGGTGCGCGATATTTTTTTAATTTAGATTTAGTTTGTTGATAAGGGGGGGGGGGAGGGGGGTGCGGACAAGCGGGACGCACCCTGTAATATATCCTCGTACCTTCATCCAACTAAAAGACAGAGTAAAAACATTTAATTATTTATGTTCTTCTTTACTGAAAAGCCCCACCCCCCCCACCTCCCCGTCGACAGGGTTGCCCCCCCAATATTTTGGACCGTGCGACGCCCCTGCTTAAGCTAAGTGTGACGACACGAGTTTTCAGATAGCAGGGAGAATTATACTTTTTACGAAGTTACACTTCTCCGTATATAGTGTACATAGATTAGCGTGACCGATTTACTTTTTGTGTATGAAAGTGCAGTTTCGTAAAGTCCGTGCATAACAAAGAAGACAGGGAGTAGGCCAATTTCCGAATAGGGATACGCGTAATAAAGAATGTGCATACTGACGAGAGCTCGACTATTTGCTTGTGGCCGGCGCGTTTTTGGAGGGCAGAGTGGTTTGAGATGCTTTTGCGAGAGGATCGAATCTAACGAGGCAGCAACCCTGTGACAGAGGTCATTGTAGTGTAGGGTACTGTTGGAAGGGTGTGTTTATTGTTTATATAGCCACCCAAGGTCTTATGCCCTCGTCGGGATAAGGATGTTTAGAGTTCGAGAGGAAGTATTAACTGCCATTTGTCAATAAATGTAGAGTTATATACTTAAGGTGTGTGTCGTTCTCGATTGAACACCCACCAAGACTTAGTGTCTGTGACAGAGCTAAGGTGACCTCATCCTCAGTTATAAGTGTTATTTGGAAAGTGAAATAACCAGCAGTAGCAAGACAAAGTGACTCTCAAAAGACTAACCAGATTGTATTTGTGACAGTGCTGTGTTGTGTTGTGGTGTTGGGGGAAAGGGGTGTGTCACAAGCCGAGGCCTAAAAGGTGAGCAAATCCTGTCATTTAATTCTCTAGTGGCGCATTCCGAGAACTGCGTACGCGTATGAGTGGTGATGAGTGTGGGGAAGGGGATGTATTTTAGGATGCATAATGAATTTTGTTGATTTTATATGATTTTCTTATTGTTTTCTTATTGTATATGTGATGGGGAAATGTCGTTGCTGTTGTTGTTATAAAAGTGGGTCAAAGGCGACGATGGGGAATATATATATATAGAGAGAGAGAGTGGGGGTGTATGTATGGAGAGAGCGATAGAATGTATTATACTGAAGAAAGATGAAGTGATGATTATGAAGGAAGCATGTTTACAGTATGGTACGGCAAGATAGTATGAATGAAGGGAGATAATCGTGATGTGTTATAACCGTTGGGGGTGATGGCGATGATGAGGGTGAGAGGGATGAATCAGGGCTGTGAGATTGAAGTGTGGTTGCAATAATTATGTATATTTATATAAACATTTGTGTGTAAAGAAGATGTGAATTATTAAGCATCAAAGATTGATTTATATTATTGAAATGTGTGTATAGCATCTTGTATTATTATCATGGTATTCATATACAGGTCAAGATGGTGGACGGAGGACGGCGTGTTATATTATATTATATAGTGTTTATTGTTTTGTAGGCAGGTTGTTAAGACTGTGTATATGCTTACAGGTGTGGGCGTTTACTTCTACGGTTACTTCTACGTTTACTTCTACGTGTTATTTCTACGCATTATTTCAACGCTGTTGCTTCTGATGTTGCTTCTTATGCTGTACTTATGTTGCTGTTGTTGACGCTGATTGGGTCCTAGCCAGCCTGGGGGGTGCCTTTGCCTCTACAACAGAGTAGTGTTGTGGTGATCTCTGCCACTGCTGCAGGTTTTGCCTATGTATCGAGGCAACACTATTACAGGAGGTTTTCATACCTAATTCATGCACACACACAGACTCACACTGCACTACACCTAAAGACATATTCATTTAGTTAGAAGAATCATCCGCTTATTGTGAAACAGACTGTTTAGCTCTCTGAGCTACTTGACAAGAACATTGAGACATTGCTTCCGTGCCACAGCTTCGCCTAGATAATAGTTTATGATTCAAGATTCAAACGCCATTGCTTATTATTTGGAGATTTACATTTTGAATTGATTTATTGATTGTGATTTTGTTGTACACATTTTGTAAAGAAACTGTTGCTGTTTGGTTCTATTTGGGGTTTGTTACAAGGGGAGGTAATTGTTAGTTAGTATTGGGACGGGGGTCTATTTAGGGGTTGAGGGAAGGTTAGTTCCCATTTGTCCTGTGTTTGTATGTTGATTGTAGAATAAAAGAGTGTGATTGTATTCTGGCATTTTGTGTTAGTTTATTTTGTTCGAGTTTATCTTATTCACTCGTTGTATGTGCTGAAGTCACGGAACCCGCTCGGGGGACGTGACATTTTGGTGTCAGAAGTGGGATAGACTCATTTATTTTGTTAGGGTAGTGCCAGATGTGTATGTTGTGTGTTTGAGTTGTTGTGTGAAAGGGTACGCAGCGGGCGGTTGGCGGGAGTGTGGGTGTATTGCACTAGGGATCACACTCGGAGTGCAGCATTAACGGGGAATTGGGTTGCAGGGTTCACTTGCTCGCCTTTAGGGGTACGACGGTGAACGATTCCTCGGCTCCTGTGACTGTTGTGTTGCGTATTCATTCTGTTAGGTGTTTGTATCAGTTAAGTGTTATTTGTTTTGTGTATTACTAACATTTGTTCTTCCCTTCTTTTCCGACATGGCTACGCGGGATGCCCGAGCCGCGATGCGCCGCGACGCTAGGACCCGTAAGGAGGAGGTTGAGCAGGAGGAGCGGGACTTCGGTGATGACGGCTCAGTGACAGGGTTGTTGGAGGAACCTTACGCAGTAAGTACTCAGACGACTATGCCTAAGATGTATGCCAAATCGCCCGGTGCACAGAGCAAAGTCGAGGTCGCGCTCAGCGATAGTGAGAGGTTCAGGCAGGTCGGGGAAAGTCTGGGTTTCCGAGACGGAGCGTTAGCGCACTACGTGGTTAGTGAGATGAGAAGGGAGGACGAGCGGAGATAGAAGGAAGAAGAACGGAGGGAGAGGGAGGAAGAGAAGAGGGAGAGAATGAGGAAGGAGGCAGCAGAGAGGTTAGTTAGGGAGGAAGAAAAGAAAGAAAGAGAAGAAGAGAAGAGGGAGGAAAGGCGACAGAGGGAAGATGAGCGTCGACGTCTAGAAGCTAGATTGGAAGCTAGGTTAGCGGCAGAGAGGGAGGCCAGGGAAGATGAGAAGCGAGAAGAGAGAGCGGCTAAGGAAGAGGAAAAAAGAATGTTTGAGATGAGGCTAGAGGAGGAACGTAGAATCAGAGATGAAGACCGAGCTGATCAGAGGGAGAATAGGGCCAGAGATAGAGGGGCAAACTATTCAGTCAAGCTGAAACCCTTGGAGGAGAGAGAGGATGTGGAGGCCTACCTCCAGATGTTCGAACGGGTGGCAGAGATTCAGGGTTGGAGGAGGGAGGTATGGGCGGTTAGGCTAGCGCCTTTGTTACAAGGGGAAGCCCGGTACACCTACCTTCGTCTAATGCCTGAGCAGGCCCAGGATTTCGACACCGTGAGAAACGCTCTGTTGAAACGCTTCAGGAAGGACGCCGACTACTATCGTAGGCAGTTTCGAGAGGCCAAGAAGGAAGCTGCAGAAACATTTCCTCAGCTAGTAGTGAGACTAGGGTCGTTGGTGAAGAAGTGGTTTTCGCTCGCCGACAAAGACATCACCGACGTAGAGCAGGTTTTGGACACTTTCATTAGTGAGCAGCTTTTCTCCATCATGACTACAGAGTTAGAGATCTATGTGAGGGAGAATCTGCCTGAAACGAGCCATGCCGCAGCAGAGTTAGCGCAGCGTGTGGTAGACGCCAAGCGGGCAGCATCAGCACCGGCACCCGTACTGCCAGGTCAGAGACGTAGTTTTCCCAGACGACCGGATGCTCCTCAGCAACCTAGCAACAGGGGAAGTCAGGGTCAGAAGACAGGGAGGACGGAAGGGGGTAGTGGGGTACGTCGTTGTTACCGATGTGGGTCGGAGAAGCACGTGGTCAAGGACTGCAAGGTCAAACCGCAGACAGTAGGCCAGGTTACAGTGGGACGGACTATTTCCACGGAGACCGCACCTCGGGCTAGCGTGTGTGCAATCAAACCTTATGATCCATGGGGCCAAGGTAGGGCGAACGGGCAGGACGTTCGAGTATTGAGAGATACGGGGGCGGAGATAGGGGCAGTCGCGAGCAGGTTAGTCAAACCAGCTGATTTGACGGGTCGGACTGTCGAGATTTGCTTGGCGAATCGATCGAACGTGGGTCTGCTACCTACAGCTTGGGTGGAGTTGGATTGTGCGCTGGTCAGGGGGAGAGTGGAGCTGGTGGTTTTCGAGGACGGGCCCGATATCATCCTGGGTAACTGGGTAACGTTTGATAGCGGGGAAAAGAGTCCTGTTTCCTTGTTCGGAGGTGAATGCGCGATGGCTGCAGCAGTGCAGACTCGGGCGCAGGTGAAGGCCGAGAAGAAGAGGGAGGTACCCTTAGCAGTAGTCGAACCATCCCAGATCTCTGTTAGCACCCCAGAGTTGATCAGGATGCAAGAGACCGACGAGACGCTCGCGAAGGCGAGAACGTTGGCACAGAGTGGTGGGGCGATAGCGTCAGGTAGGGCGTCAGCTGAGTTTCGCAAGAAGAAGGGGGTGTTGTACCGGGTACACACGAAGAGAGGTAGCCAGGTCACGCAACTGGTAGTCCCGAAACAGTTGAGAGGGGGGATCCTTCAGTTGGCTCATGATCCACCCATGGCTGGGCATTTGGGAGGGAAACGTACCAGGGAGCGGATCTGGGGAACGTTCTATTGGCCGGGAATGTGTGCCGAAGTACGGAGGTATTGCGCCAGTTGTCCAGAATGTCAGAAGGTAGTACCGAGGGGACGGGTGAGGAAGGTACCACTACAGCAACTTCCGCTGGTGGACGAGCCATTTCAGAGGGTGGCTGTAGACATTGTGGGACCCATCAAACCCAAGTCAGATCGGGGTAACATGTACATCCTAGTGGTAGTAGACTATGCCACACGCTATCCCGAGGCTGTACCGCTCAAGGGCATAGAGGCAGAGAGGGTGGCAGAAGCGCTGTGGGAGATTTGGTCGAGGGTGGGCGTTCCTAGGGAAGTTTTGACAGATCAAGGGACGCAATTCATGTCTGAAGTCATGCGGGAGATGAACAGACTACTGTCGATCCACGGGAAAGCTACCACACCGTATCATCCACAGTGCAACGGATTGGTTGAGCGATTCAACGGGACGCTAGTGTCCATGCTCAAGAAGTTAGCCACAGAGCAACCTACAGCGTGGGACCGCTACATTCCAGCGCTACTATTTGCGTACCGAGAAGTGGCACAAGAGTCTACAGGATTCTCTCCCTTCGAGCTTCTATATGGAAAGACCGTGCGGGGACCGATGGCTGTGTTGCGAGACCTCTGGACCAAGGAGATACAAGAGGAGGAGGTGAAACTGAGTAGCCAGTACGTGGTAGACTTGCGTAATCGCATCGAGGAGACATGTAAGTTGGCACAAGGAAACCTCAGAACCGCGTCAGCCAAGCAGAAGCGGCACTTTGATAAGAAAGCGAAACGGCGTTTGGTCAACGCGGGGGATCAAGTGCTGCTACTGTTGCCAGAAAAGCACAACAAGTTGCAGCTAGCATGGCGAGGACCGTACGAGGTGATCGAACGCGTGGGAGAGTGCGACTACCGGATCAGGATGCGTGGGAAAAGCAAACTATACCACGCCAATCTCTTGAAGAAGTTCCATACCTGATAGAGCTGACTGCTCAGTCCTAGTTTTCATCGGTTAGCTTCCATAGGTTCACGAGTTGGATATGTGTGTGAAGCATGTACGTGGGTATGGGTATGCCAGTTAGTGTGCCAGTATACGTACATATTTAAACATTACGTGCCTCAATCTCCTTATCCCTTTTTTTTTTTTTTCTCCCTCACGACTAAGCTAATTTATATTGCTAGTATTACCTCTCTCTCTCTCTCTCTCTCTCTCTCTCTCTCTCTCTCTCTCTCTCTCTCTCTCTCTCTCTCTCTCTCTCTCTCCTCTCTCAGTTGTACGCTCAGTCGACTTTTGCATAGTTGATCACATGATCCAGTCCGGTTACGCTTATTCTATTTTTTCTTCTCCTTTCTTGTTGGCGGGGATTTCCTGTATCCTAAAAATAGCATGGCGAGACATACTATTATTCCTTCGGCTGTTTGTGCGTTCTTGTAGCGCCCACGGTAAACAAACATATATAAATGGCGTCTAATAATGATTGCTGTATTAGCGTAATGTCAATGAACTGCAGGGGTTTAGCCAATTACCATAAGAGACGTGATGTTTTTCATTTTCTTAGACAAAAATCCTTCTCTATTTATCTATTGCAGGACACACACTTTGACCCTAAGCTTGAAGATTGCATTATGGCAGAATGGGGATATAAAGCTGTTTTTGCTTCTTACACTACAAATTCTAGAGGGGTGGCTATTTTATTTAATAATAATTTTGAATTTGATATAAAGACGGTTTGTAAGGACGTGGGAGGTAATTATATTCTTGCTCACATTAGGTCAATGGACAGAGATCTCCTGCTGGTAAATATCTATGGCCCTAATAATGACGATACTGAATTCTATAGTGACTTAGAAAAACGAATTAGAGAATTTAATGTAGATGAGACTATTATTGGGGGCGATTGGAACCTAGTAATGGATTTTGATTTAGACTATGATAATTATAGACACCGCAATAATGAAAAAGCACAGGAACAAGTACTTCAAACAGCGGAAAATTTGGATTTAATTGACATCTGGAGGGAATTAAATTTGGAAAGAAGACGTTACACATGGCGACGAAGTACCCCAGTACAGCAGAGCAGACTTGACTTTTTTCTGATTTCTGACTCTTTGTCTACCTTTGTAACTGATGCTGATATACTTTCTGGATATAAAACTGACCATTCTATTACAACTCTGACCTTGTCTTTTGGATCGTCTCCAAAAAGAAATCTGTTCTGGAAATTTAATTCTTCCCTACTTAGAGATAAAACGTATGTTGATAACATTAACTCTACTATTAATACTGTAGTAGAAGAATATGCAGCCCTACCATATAGCAGAGACAACTTAGTAAACATTCCTAGGGAAGAAGTTCAGCTTACAGTCTCGGACCAGTTATTTTTAGATGTTTTATTAATGAAAATAAGACAAAAGACCATATCATATGCTTCATATAAAAAACGCCAAAACACAGAAATAGAAATAAAATTAGAAGAACGTATTAATGTACTAGAAAAACTGTTATCTTTAACACAGGATGAAAATGCAGAGCTAGCAGAATGTAAAAATAAGCTTATTGAACTTAGGGAAAAGAAAATGGAAGGGGTTTTACTTAGATCACGGGCAAGATGGGTAGCGGAGGGGGAAAAAATTACAAAATATTTCTGTGGACTAGAAAAACGAAATTATGTAAGTAAAAGCATGAAAAGGTTAATTAAGAATGATGGGTCCGAGATCAGCGAGCAGAATGATATCCTAACTGAAGTAATGACATTTTATCAAAACCTATACAGGGAAGTGGACCTAGAGGAATGTGTGATTGAAGAGATAGTTGCAGATTTGAACACTTTGTCAGAAAACGAGAGTAATAGTCTTGAAGGAGAAATAACATTAGACGAAGCGAGCGCTGCGTTAAAAAACATGAAGAATTATAAGAGTCCTGGCACAGATGGATTCACTGCTGAATTTTTTAAAGTCTTTTGGGTACAGCTAAAGTTTTTTGTTGTCCGAGCTCTAAACGATAGTTTCAGAAAAGGTTCCCTTTCTTCTACACAGAAAGAAGGCGTTATTATTTGCATCCCCAAGGGAGATAAGGACAAAGAATACTTAAAAAACTGGAGACCTATCTCCTTATTGAATGTAGTTTATAAGATTGGGTCCTCTTGCATTGCAAATCGTCTGAAGGTGGTTCTGCCGTCTTTGATTAATGAAGATCAAACAGGATTTATTAAAGGAAGATTTATAGGTGATAATATTCGGCTTATTTATGATATTATTAGCTATGTTAATAATAATGATTTGTCAGGCCTTCTTTTATGCCTTGATTTCGAAAAAGCGTTTGATTCTATCGATTGGAAGTTCATGCAGAAAGTGTTAAAAGCGTTTGGGTTTGGTAATGACTTCCGTAGATGGATCAGCACTTTTTATGATGGTATTAAAGCTTCTGTCTGTGTGAATGGACAGGTTTCTGGGTGGTTTGGTGTAAACCGTGGCTGCAGACAAGGGGACCCGATTTCGCCTTATATCTTCATTTTATGTGTGGAAATATTGGCAACTATGATAAGACAGAATAATAAGATTAAAGGTATAAAAATTATTGATGTAGAACACAAGATATCACAGTATGCTGATGATACAGAATTAATGTTAAATGGTGATCAAGAGTCTTTTGAAGAATCTGTCAAAACAATTGAAACTTTTGGGAAATACTCTGGGCTTAGGTTAAACTCAGGAAAAAGCAGCGCCGTTTGGTTAGGCAATAGACGCAACTCACTGACTCAATATATGCAACATTTAAAAATGAGTTGGAACCCCAGCAAATTTAAAATTTTGGGCATCTGGTTTACAAACGACTGCATAGGGATAAATATGAAGGGAAGGTTCCTGGAGGTAAAGGTATTATATAGAATCTGGTCAAAAAGACAAATAACTCCACTTGGAAGAATTGCGGTTCTTAAGTCATTAATTTTGTCGAAATTAATTCATTTGTGGATACTACTTCCCAATCCTCCAGACAAAGTAATAAGTTTGGTACAGAAAACTGTTTTTGAATTTGTGTGGAATTATAAGAGAGACCGAGTTAGTCGAAAAAATGCTACCAAAAATATTGTAAAAGGAGGTCTTGGAATACCCGAAATTAAAGAATATATTCAATCATTGAAACTATCATGGATAAGAAAACTTAAATATGGAAACAGTAAATGGAAAAGTATAATTAGTTCTATATTTCCTTCTCTGAAAAGTATTGATAGGTTAGGTGCAAGCCTTCCGATATCTACGGTCGAATGTAATGAGTTTTGGATTGACGTTTTTTCAGCATATAAATTATTTACTACTCGCATTAATATTCAGAACACTGAAGAATTATTATCAGAACGTATTTTTTACAATAACAATATTCAGATTGGAAAGAACACCTTTTTCTATGAACAGTGGTTCTGTAAAGATGTTTTTTGCATTGGTCATTTAGTCAATGATATGGGACAGTTTTTGTCATATAATGGGTTTCGAGAGAAATATAATATTCACACAGATTTTGTTACATATGCTGGCTGTATTGCAGCCATTAAAAAGTATGTGCGTTCTCTTTTTCTTGATTTACAAAGTAACAATTATTTTGAATTGAATAAGGCCTGGAAAATTCTCGGTTCGGTCTGCAGGGGAGCACGGGTGTATTACGATATATTTACGTCAGACACGACACAACCAAATTGTTGTAATAAATGGGAAGAAAAATTTGGTAAAAAATTTAAATGGAGCATTATATTTAAGAAAATTCAAAAGATTCGAGATATAAAGTTAAGGTGGTTTCAAATACGCATAGTGCACAGAATAATAGCAACAAACGTTGTTCTCTCAAGCATGGGTATTGCTGCTGATGCAATGTGCTCCTTCTGTGGAACTGAACGAGAAAACATTCAGCATCTTTTTTGGAAGTGTGAAAGAGTTCAAAGATTTTGGACTCAATTTCAGTTTGTTATTAATGATCGTTGTCACAATGTTGTAGATTTAAATTTAAATGAATGTATTGTTTTGTTTGGTTATGATGAACATTTTAGGTCTGATGTGGTTTTTGATATGATAGTATTACTAGCGAAATATTTCATTTATAAATGTAAAGTAACTGGCACGATCCCTGTATTTCAAGTTTTTGAGCAGTATTTAAAAGTACGTTATGACATTGAAAGGTACGCTTCTGTTTTGACAATGAATGTTAATAGACTCAATATTGAGTGGTTTCCGTACAAATCTCTATTAGATATAACTCCTGATCATGTTTAGTACTCTTGACAGCATATTTTAATTATGTTTTCAAAAGATATAATATATTCTTTTTTCTTTCTCCTCATTTGTACTGCTGTACATTTGAGATATGTATGTAAGTTTAAGCCTTTAAAGGTATCTGTTTATTAAGTTGTGAAATGGACATGTCAGATGTAAAATCATGTAAGCTACGACGTTGCATACGCCGCACAACGCTGCATGCGTGAAGTGAAGCTGCAGGGTACCCCAGCTATCAAAACCTCCCTTTCTCGTTCTCTCTCTCTCTCTCTCTCTCTCTCTCTCTCTCTCTCTCTCTCTCTCTTTCTCTCTCTCTCTCTCTCTCTTTCTCTCTCTCTCCCTCTTAGTTTAAATGTGTGTAGATGTGTGAATGTGTGGTCTTGATTTATCTGCAGAATGTTTGAAATGTATGCATATTTGTATGTGTGTTCCGTTATATCATCAAAAAATGATTTGACATGTAAATTTATTCAGATTGAAAAATTTTAAGATAATGTATTACACATGTTGAAGATCAAAAATAAATGGAAAAAAAAAAAAAAAAGTTCCATACCAGAGCGACGGTGGCTACGATCGTCGTGGACGATGAAGGGGTAGAAGAGGAGGAAACTATGCCGGTGTTTGGGGATATTCCCGTAATCACCTTGACAGCATCAGAGACGCCCCGCGACGTGAAGATGGACGACGATTGCCCAGAAATACGGGGGGAATTGCAGGAGCTGGTATGGCAGTTTGAGGATGTCCTCACCGACTTGCCACTACGCACTACACTGGACGTGTGCGAAATACGGGTGGACAGCGACATTCCAGTGAGGACGCGGCAGTACCCACTTCCCCATTCGCATCACGAGACCATCAAGAAGGAAGTGGAAGCGATGCTAGCGATGGGCGTCATTGAGAGGGCCAGTTCGCCATACAGTTCGCCCATCGTGTTGGTAAAGAAGAAGGAGGGCACGATGCGTTTCTGCGTAGATTTCCGAAAGTTAAACAAGCACGTCGTATTCGACGCAGAACCATTGCCGAACATCGACTACTTGTTTTCCAAACTGTCAGGGGCCAAGTATCTCACCAAGATCGACTTGACCAAAGGTTACTGGCAAGTTCCTATGAACAAGGGAGATAAAGCGAAGACGGCATTTACAACGCCGGAGGGGCAGTTCCAGTGGACTGTAATGCCATTCGGGCTGAAGACGGCGGGGGCAGTCTTTTCTCGCATGATGCGGAAGTTGCTAGCACCCCTGGGAATGTCGGAGATCGACAATTTTGTCGACGACTTGTTGGTAGCCACCATTACCAAGCAGAGACACCTGGAATGCTTGGCACGTCTTTTCCTTAGGTTGCGTGAGGTGCAACTATCCGCCAAACCATCAAAGTGTTACTTGGGTTACCGAAGAGTAGAGTATCTTGGGCACGTGGTTGGACAGGGAGAAATTCGTCCTGAGGTGTCAAAGATGGAGAGAATCCGAGATGCACCACGACCAACGACCAAGCGGTGCGCTCATTTTTGGGTTTAGCCGGATACTACAGGCGGTTCGTACCCAACTTTTCAGCGATTGCTTCACCACTACACGATCTGACCAAGGGAGGCAAGCCAGGGGCGGTACAATGGACCGAAGCATGCGAAGCTGCATTTTGCACCCTGAAGGAGAAGCTGTGCTCTGACCCTGTGTGCTGTCTACCGGACTTCACCCTACCATTTGTGCTACAGACAGATGCGTCGGAGGATGGAGTAGGGGCCATTTTGAGCCAGGACAGGGGGCAGGGACTGCAGCCCATTGCGTGTGCAAGCAAGAAACTGTCGAAACCCGAGAGGAACTATTCGACCATTGAGAGGGAGTGTCTAGCGTTGGTGTGGGGTGTGCAGAAGTTCAGTCAATACCTGTACGGACGTACTTTCGTAGTGCAGACTGACCACATGCCACTGCAGTACCTACAGCAGGTGAAGAACACCAACAGCCGTCTGATGAGATGGGCACTTCAGCTGCAACCTTTCTCAATGTCTGTGGAGCACATTTCTGGGAAGGACAACGTTCCAGCAGATTTCCTCAGCAGAAACGCTCAGCAGAGTAGAGTATTGAAATTCGCGTCGTAGTTAAGGTTCTTCAAGGTGTTAAGAACTGGGGGGGGGGGGGGTTGTGTGACGACACGAGTTTTCAGATAGCAGGGAGAATTATACTTTTTACGAAGTTACACTTCTCCGTATATAGTGTACATAGATTAGCGTGACCGATTTACTTTTTGCGTATGAAAGTGCAGTTTCGTAAAGTCCGTGCATAACGAAGAAGACAGGGAGTAGGCCAATTTCCGAATAGGGATACGCGTAATAAAGAATGTGCATACTGACGAGAGCTCGACTATTTGCTTGCGGCCGGCGCGTTTTTGGAGGGCAGAGTGGTTTGAGATGCTTTTGCGAGAGGATCGAATCTAACGAGGCAGCAACCCTGTGACAGAGGTCATTGTAGTGTAGGGTACTGTTGGAAGGGTGTGTTTATTAGCCACCCAAGGTCTTATGCCCTCGTCGGGATAAGGATGTTTAGAGTTCGAGAGGAAGTATTAACTGCCATTTGTCAATAAATGTAGAGTTATATACTTAAGGTGTGTGTCGTTCTCGATTGAACACCCACCAAGACTTAGTGTCTGTGACAGAGCTAAGGTGACCTCATCCTCAGTTATAAGTGTTATTTGGAAAGTGAAATAACCAGCAGTAGCAAGACAAAGTGACTCTCAAAAGACTAACCAGATTGTATTTGTGACAGTGCTGTGTTGTGTTGTGGTGTTGGGGGAAAGGGGTGTGTCACAAGCCGAGGCCTAAAAGGTGAGCAAATCCTGTTATTTAATTCTCTAGTGGCGCATTCCGAGAACTGCGTACGCGTATGAGTGGTGATGAGTGTGGGGAAGGGGATGTATTTTAGGATGCATAATGAATTTTGTTGATTTTATATGATTTTCTTATTGTTTTCTTATTGTATATGTGATGGGGAAATGTCGTTGCTTGTTATAAAAGTGGGTCAAAGGCGATGATGGGGAATATATATATAGAGAGAGAGAGAGTGGGGGTGTATGTATGGAGAGAGCGATAGAATGTATTATACTGAAGAAAGATGAAGTGATGATTATGAAGGAAGCATGTTTACAGTATGGTACGGCAAGATAGTATGAATGAAGGGAGATAATCGTGATGTGTTATAACCGTTGGGGGTGATGGCGATGATGAGGGTGAGAGGGATGAATCAGGGCTGTGAGATTGAAGTGTGGTTGCAATAATTATGTATATTTATATAAACATTTGTGTGTAAAGAAGATGTGAATTATTAAGCATCAAAGATTGATTTATATTATTGAAATGTGTGTATAGCATCTTGTATTATTATCATGGTATTCATATACAGGTCAAGATGGTGGACGGAGGACGGCGTGTTATATTATATTATATAGTGTTTATTGTTTTGTAGGCAGGTTGTTAAGACTGTGTATATGCTTACAGGTGTGGGCGTTTACTTCTACGGTTACTTCTACGTTTACTTCTACGTGTTATTTCTACGCATTATTTCAACGCTGTTGCTTCTGATGTTGCTTCTTATGCTGTACTTATGTTGCTGTTGTTGACGCTGATTGGGTCCTAGCCAGCCTGGGGGGTGCCTTTGCCTCTACAACAGAGTAGTGTTGTGGTGATCTCTGCCACTGCTGCAGGTTTTGCCTATGTATCGAGGCAACACTATTACAGGAGGTTTTCATACCTAATTCATGCACACACAGACTCACACTGCACTACACCTAAAGACATATTCATTTAGTTAGAAGAATCATCCGCTTATTGTGAAAGAGACTGTTTAGCTCTCTGAGCTACTTGACAAGAACATTGAGACATTGCTTCCGTGCCACATCTTCGCCTAGATAATAGTTTATGATTCAAGATTCAAACGCCATTTCTTATTATTTGGAGATTTACATTTTGAATTGATTTATTGATTGTGATTTTGTTGTACACATTGTTGCTGTTTGGTTCTATTTGGGGTTTGTTACAAGGGGAGGTAATTGTTAGTTAGTATTGGGACGGGGGTCTATTTAGGGGTTGAGGGAAGGTTAGTTCCCATTTGTCCTGTGTTTGTATGTTGATTGTAGAATAAAAGAGTGTGATTGTATTCTGGCATTTTGTGTTAGTTTATTTTGTTCGAGTTTATCTTATTCACTCGTTGTATGTGCTGAAGTCACGGAACCCGCTCGGGGGACGTGACACTAAGCTAGGTTTTGACACAGTCCGAACTGGCTCTAACCGCTCTGCCTGCGTCTCATTGGTTCAACTTTCTCGCCTATCGTAATTACGATGATGTCATTGCCTTCGCTTACCGTCCACTACCACTGTGTGTAGGCGGCAGTAGGCTATTGTTACGCTTGATTACTTCCATCGTCTGCTGCTGGCTAACTTTGAAATTCTAATATTACATAGACTAACCAAGCTAAATATTAAAATAAGCAGAGTAAAACTAGTCATCTCACGACAAATACACCAGACAAGATTTAACTGCTATAGCGGACGATGGGTGGTCGTGCATATTTAACACTGTCACAATAAATCCACTGGAAAATAGTTCACAACACGTCCAAACGATGGCCGATAACGATCATTTAAAAAACGGGAAGTTCCTTCTTAGATACAAGCATCCGAGTAACCGGTTTACTTCTTTGAGAGCGAATCTGAGACGATTCTCATCCGGGGTCGATGTATCGGTTCCTTCGTTTTTTTGGCACAGAAAGCTAGGGCCGAAAGATCAGCCCGATCGAATAGTAAGGGTTAAAAACAAGGCGGCACAACGAAAACTAATTCAGCTCACTCTGATAGAGAACTTGAAATAATAACGCATATGGTAGAGCATCCACGGGCACATGTCACCATTCCTACAGTCATATATATCTCTCACACACCACAGGCACATGTCATCATTCCTACAGTCATATATATCTCTCACACACCACAGCCACATGTCACCATTTATACAGTCACGTATATCTCACTTTTCTTTCTTTCGTTCGTTCTTTCTCTTTCCCTCCCCCCTCCCTGCCTCTCTCCTCCCTCTCTCTCTCTCATGTAGGCACTTCCATAGAAAACGATGAGCACACGTACTTGGATGAGCACACAGGTATGGACACATACACCTTACACTTTCGAGACCAGGGCTCTCTCTCTCTCTCTCTCTCTCTCTCTCTCTCTCTCTCTCTCTCTCTCTCTCTCTGAGGTCCACAGGACCTAATGCTAATATCCAATTAAAGGTTTCGACTTCGACTTTGACTTCTCTCTATCTCTCTCTCCCCATCCTCATCCCCCTTAACTTGGCAAAAATCTTCAAAAACTCAACAATAAGATGACGAGAATACAGTTTGACGTGTTATGGGTTGCATCAAAGACTCATTTTACAGACACGATCCGAGGACATAACGAACACAAAAATACAATTCGGCCGCTAACCGGCGACTACGGGTACAACAAACAAAGTGTAATTTTTTATCCCTGGAAAGAGTTGCAAGATTAAAAGTCCTTAAAATGTACATGTGCGCTTAAAGCTGAAAGTTTTTCTTTGGGACGGCTGGAGTTTGATCCTTTATCGTCCTGCGCCTTTGAAGCTCTTTCAGTTGGAAAAGTCTTATATATTGATATAGATATATATATATATATAGTTATATACAGATTCATATTATAGTTATGTACTATAGTTCTTTCCTGCAATGCTGCTAAACTCTGGGACGCTCGCTGTATTAATGCATCCGTGTTCAGTTGAACATACAACATGTCTTTAAACAATGGCATGAAGTTTAACTTATGCCAGCCAAGAAGAAAAAAAGTAAAAGAGCGCCCCACGTCCTCTCCAAGCTGGCTCTGCAAAAAAGGAATTAGTTTGTTGATGGGCACTGACGCGGATGGCTACGTACCGACACACTGCCTGTCCGCTAGAGTCGTCGCACGTTTGACTGGATCTGTTACAAGAGCCCAGAGAGAGCAGAATGCTGCATATTGAACTGCTTCCCGACACTGCAACGTATATCAGCGCCAGTTATTAGTTTCCATCAATAACACAAACATAGAATAGCATGACATTATCTCTCTCTCTCTCTCTCTCTCTCTCTCTTTCTATTTCTTGCTCGCTCTCTCTCTTCCTCCCTCTCTCTCTCTCTCTCCCTCTCTTTATCCATCCATTTCCCTCTCTCTTTCTCGCTCCTTCTCTCTGTCTCGCTAGGTCTCTCTCTCTATCTCTCTCTCTGTCTCCCTCTTCTCTCTCTCCCTCTTTCTCTCCCTCCCCCTCCCCCTCCCCCCCCCTCTCTCTCTCTCTCTCAAAAAAAAAAAAAAAAAAACTGACTCACGCCGAGTTCCAGCAATTGTCACACTTGTTCCAGTCGACGTCACGTTACCGTAAGTGAAATTGGATTTCGTCAGCCCTATCAGTGACGTCACCAGTGACGATGTAGCCGTGGCACTTTCGTCATCAGCCACCACTGCTACCACTTCCGCTATGATGCTGCCTTTGCTGAGAATCATTAAATAAATAAATACATGCATACATACAAACAAAAACTTATAAATTATTATTCCCCCCAACCCCCACCCCGCCACCTCGTGGGGGTAGGCAGGCAGGCAGGTAGATTAACGTCCCCAGATTTAGTGCTTTAAATTCCCACTGCCGCTGTCTTTCTCCTTTGTTCTTTCTCATTCTTACTCTGTTCTATCAATCTACTATACTATCTTCTTCTTCGCTAGACCAGTCACCTACCTTTTCTCTTTAAAACTCTTCCGGGAAAAAACTCCTCATTTGTGTATGAGGTCTGTTGGATCAGCTTGGAAATATTGGTCGCTTTCTGCCAGGTGGTCACTAGGGCTTCCTATGATGTTATTATTTGGCAATGTAGGTATTTTATATGTATGTGTTTTGTTGATATTTTATAATGATGTTTATATTCTATTTTGTTTTGGTAAATGGGGGTTCGATAAATTAGAGTATAGCCTCAGCGTCCCCTGCGTGGGATGTCTTTATTGTAAAGTGACCGGCTGGTGGAGCGCCTTCAGTGTTGCCACTAGGGTTGTTTCGGCAGATCTTTTATGCGGATCAGGGGCGAGCCCTATTTCAGCGAAGTTGTGGTCTTGATTTTGTGGTCCTGATTCGGCTGTACTGGTCCTGGTTTCGCTCGGAAGAGTCCGCTGGACCTAAAGCAATAATCATGTGATGTAATGTAAATTATTATTGTTGTTGTTGTTGTTGTTCTTATTATTGTTATTATTATTATTATTATTATTATTATTATTATTATTATTATTATTATTATTATAACGCTTTTCCAGCTCAAAAGCGCTCTCAAGGCGCTGTGCGAGCCCACTTGCTGCCCTGGCCGCACAGACAACTGAGCACACCCCTTGGCGACCGTGGATGAGGGAGAATATAAAACTATACACTGAAACAACCCTCAGACCAATAGCACCAGTAAGATGGCCTGTGCTCACAGCCAATGTTTATGTACGGGCCAATGGCAATTGAACCCGCAACCTTCGCAACGTGAGCTTGCCGCTCTACCCACTGAGCTCTCTCTCTCTCTCTCTCTCTCTCTCTCTCTCTCTCTATATATATATATATATATATATATATATATATATATATATATAGTCTATACAGGTACCAGAAACAAGGATTATTAGTTGTTTACCGGTCATCTGGGCACCTAGCTTTGGATCTGGGTACCTGGCAATGTACCCAGATCCAAGGTAACTTTGAAAACAGCGAGAAAAAGTAAGTTTCGTCTCCTCTAGGCGACGAATTAGGTCAAGCTGTATTTCTTACTAGGTCAACTGTCTTTTCGCATATATATATATATATACTCAACAGGTTGACATTCCAAGCTGAACAAATCATAGCTGAAGAGCTAGCAGGATTCGGGGCAGGGCGAAGTACCACTGAACAGATTTTCAACCTCAGAATAATCTTTGAAATACCTACAGCACCAACTTTGACCGAGTCTGTCATGCAGCTCTATGGGCAACAATGAAAGTGTACAACATCAGCCCTAAAATTATTGAAGTCATCAAAAGCCTGTATGACAAGGCTACCAGTGCAGTCCTCCACAACAGCGCCATCGGGAACTGGTTCAGAACAACAATCGGTGTGCATCAAGGATGCCTACTCTCATCAGAGTCTTATGGTGTACATGCTAATGTTTATCATGAGATACCACTGTTTTGTAAATACGGACACTTGACATTTTGTGTATGGTGTATGCTTTTGTGTCACAGGCATTATGAAACAAAAGCAGATTTTTAACAAAGAAATTGTAAATACAGTAGTTTCTTCTGTTGAATGGAATCCCAAGTATGAAATATGATTACAGAACTTTGTTTGGCTTTACGTTGTAACATTTAACTGCACCGATTAGTGATCAAATTGGTTTTACTTTATCTCGGCTTTGAATTTGAATCCAATGGTAAAATTATTAGCATGATTCTCAGAGAGAATGTATGTGTGTGTGTGTGTCGATGTAGAAACGCCTACACACACTTTATACTCTACCTATGTTATTTTGACCGCCTCATTATTTGGGTGTCAAAACAGTGTTCTATTATGGATAAGGCTGTATTAGGGTTAGGTTAAGGGTTAGAGTTTTAAAAATGGACACATTTTTTTAAACGTCAAAACAACGTATGTGGCATTTAATGAAAGTCATAACAACTGTGTGTTTACACGGTTGTGTGTGTATGTTTGTGTGTGCGTGAAACAAAATGAGAACCGTCCATAATGGCCTGTCGTCAAATACTACATGAACGAGTTCAGCTGAAATACACAAGAGGACATAAGTGTTGATGTGTGTGTGTGTAAAGGCACGTGTGAATGTTTGTAAGGGCATGTGAAACTGGGTGTGGTGCAGGTCAACAACATAATGGTGCACATGATATTATTGCTATAAGATAAGATAAGATTTATTAGCCATATGTCAAATCAATACAATTTGTACACTAGGAATTTGCCTTGGTCAGCGAGCATGCATACAGTATTGGCACATTCACACATATATTCTCAACACACATCACATTGTAACATAAAAGACCAAAAATGTTTAAATGAAATAAATAAGTTAACAGTAAACAGCGAAATTCACAGGCGGTATGCATGCACTATAAAAGATGTAAAATAGTTTAGTCCATTTACACTTAGCACTCAACTCCAGTCATTCCATTTACATTTAGCACTCTTATTGCACTTGGAAAGAAGCTGCAATTCATTCTTTTTGTCCTTGCTTTAAGTGATCGAAGTCTCCTATCAGAGGACAGGAGGTAAAACAGATGGTTACCCGGGTGCAAGGGGTCTTTGATTATGGCCGTGGCCTTGCGAATTATTCGCTCTTCAAAAAGTTTGTCTAATTTTAGGAGCTTACAACCTGTGATTTTGGCAGCAGTCTTGACTACCTTTTTCAACTCCTCCCTCTCCTCAGTAGCACTGCCATACCAGTTCTTGAAGGAAAATGTCAGTACACTTTCAATTATACTTCTATAGAATTGAACAAGAATTGTGTCATTGATTCTGAATCTTTTAAGTTGCCTCAAGAAATATAAGCGCTGCTGAGCTTTCTTTTTCGTGAGCGTCACATGGGGCCCCCATTTAAGGTCTTCAGAGATTGTTGTCCACAAGAATTTAAAGGACTTAACTTGCTCTACAACCTCGTTGTTGATGATAAGTGAAGTTGTGGTGGATTTGACTTTTCTAAAATCAGCTACTAATTCTTTTGTCTTAGAAACATTCAAAATAAGATTGCTTCCCTCACACCAACTCACTATCCGCTCCACCTCCCTCCTATAAACGCTTTCGTCACAATTTGAGATGATGAGTCCAGATATGGTAGTGTCATCCGAAAACTTCACCACCACAACCGACTCATCACTCGATCTGCAGTCATCAGTAAAAAGAGTAAATAAAGGAGGAGACAAAACACAAACCCTGTGGTGTACCAGTATTTAAAATGATTTTGTCTGAGATCTTCCCCCCAACCCTGACAACTTGAGACCTATCCAAAAGAAAACTCAGAACCCAGTTACACATTCTAGCATCAATATGAAGGGTGTTAAGCAGCTTGTCATAAAGTCTCTGATGCTGAAGAAAAATCCAGATTGATTTTATGACTGACTGACTCAGATAGTTACTTTTGAATGAATGATGATAAGCTTACTTGATTTGATAACTTGAGAGCAAGACTACTTACTGTCCAGTGTGTGAGTTAGAGGAGATGAAACATGAATCAATCAAACAAATGAACAAATTAGTTACTGCAACGATGGTGCATGATCATTTTGCAATATTCTGACATTCTTTGCACGTTATAATTAATTTGGTTGTTTTGGTTTTTTACCCAAATTTTTTAAAGGTAATATTTGTCCAACGCAGGCAACAGAACTGACACGTTTTTCATTGCTTCAGCATGTTTCCACCAGCATAGAGCACATTATGATAATTTTCTACATGTGTTCCACCGTACTGCCATTAATCCCTACAAATTATATTACATTATTTTGATCATTGTTGTGCATGATAAACTGACTGTTCAGGTAGGTTAACTTCAGGAAATACTTTAATTAATGCCAGATCTATGTTAGATTGATTGACGTCATGACACATTTCCTTCTTCCTAGCTTATAATATTAAATGAAAGTACTTGAACATGTGTTCTTATATAGCGCACTTGCCAGCTAAAGGAACAGCTGTAGGCAGTGGAGAGAGAATATTTCAAGTTAATGCTATAACAGCAAGGTGTCAACATGATCAAAAAGTACTATGTTGTCATGGTGATGAAACAGGTATATTGATATTAACCTTTTTGGGCAGCCGTGTGTGGGTGTATCTTGGTGAATGCAATGGGACATTTATTTTGTGTGTAAGAGACCATTGTGTAAGGTTGGAAGAAGATATTGTGTGTGTGTAAGAGACCATTGTGTAAGGGTGGAAGAAGATATTGTGTGTGTGTAAGAGACAATTGTGTAAGGGTGGAAGAAGATATTGTGTGTGTGTAAGAGACAATTGTGTAAGGGTGGAAAAAGATATTGTGTGTGTAAGAGACAATTGTGTAAGGGTGGAAGAAGATATTGTGTGTGTGTAAGAGACAATTGTGTAAGGGTGGAAGAAAATATTGTGTGTGTGTGTCAGAGACAATTGTGTAAGGGTGGAAGAAGATATTGTGTGTGTGTAAGAGACAATTGTGTAAGGGTGGAAGAAGATATTGTGTGTGTAAGAGACAATTGTGTAAGGGTGGAAGAAGATATTGTGTGTGTGTAAGAGACCATTGTGTAAGGGTGGAAGAAGATATTGTGTGTGTGTAAGAGACAATTGTGTAAGGGTGGAAGAAGATATTGTGTGTGTGTAAGAGACAATTGTGTAAGGGTGGAAGAAGATATTGTGTAAGAGACAATTGTGTAAGGGTGGAAGAAGATATTGTGTGTGTGTAAGAGACAATTGTGTAAGGGTGGAAAAAGGTATTGTGTGTGTGTAGGAGACAATTGTGTAAGGGTGGAAAAAGATATTGTGTGTGTAAGAGACCATTGTGTAAGGGTGGAAGAAGATATTGTGTGTGTGTAGGAGACAATTGTGTAAGGGTGGAAAAAGATATTGTGTGTGTAAGAGACCATTGTGTAAGGGTGGAAAAAGATATTGTGTGTGTGTAGGAGACCATTGTGTAAGGGTGGAAGAAGATATTGTGTGTGTAAGAGACAATTGTGTAAGGGTGGAAGAAGATATTGTGTGTGTGTAAGAGACCATTGTGTAAGGGTGGAAGAAGATATTGTGTGTGTGTAAGAGACAATTGTGTAAGGGTGGAAGAAGATATTGTGTGTGTGTAAGAGACAATTGTGTAAGGGTGGAAGAAGATATTGTGTAAGAGACAATTGTGTAAGGGTGGAAGAAGATATTGTGTGTGTGTAAGAGACAATTGTGTAAGGGTGGAAAAAGGTATTGTGTGTGTGTAGGAGAAAAGATATTGTGTGTGTAAGAGACCATTGTGTAAGGGTGGAAGAAGATATTGTGTGTGTGTAGGAGACAATTGTGTAAGGGTGGAAAAAGATATTGTGTGTGTAAGAGACCATTGTGTAAGGGTGGAAAAAGATATTGTGTGTGTGTAGGAGACCATTGTGTAAGGGTGGAAGAAGATATTGTGTGTGTGTAGGAGAGGATTAGGTGGGGGGTCTAGGTGGGGATAAGCGATGCGTGTGTGTGTGTTTAGGAGGGGATTTGTTTGGGTGTAATGAATGTTATTTTGCATCTTCCCCAATTGTTGTTTAAAATGAATGGTAGCAGACTTGTACATAACCTGAGAACAGCCCACTACTAAGAAAAAGTACATAAATTAACCGTTTGCCATTTACATCAACCATTCTCTGTGATGTTTGTTTTTGTGTCAACATTCTTGTATTAACAGTACTTTGTAAATCATATATCATTGTAATTGTAAATGAAATACTACATTGTAAATTAAATAAAATATTGCTTCCTTAAAAAAAAAACACACAGAAACCCCACACAATTGCAACTACATAGGTATGTGGTAAGATGTAGACACGCATATGAAATACTGTGCAATGTTTACTTGTCACATTTTGTAAACTGTTAAACGTGTGTTTGTTTAATTGAAAGAGAAACAATGCCGTTAGTGTGATATGGGTTGTTAACATTTTTGAAATGCATTCATATTGTGACTGACATGCATGCAACAATGTAAGTCTATGCATGTATTTTTCTAATTGTCTATCTGTGCTTGGTTTCTTAGTGATATACCCAGTTCAGTGAACATTAGGTAATGCTGTCAGAATTCAAGAAATACCCAGTTGAGGCGTAGAACAATGAACGACATCCCCTCATGGGGGTACCGGGGATTTCTGCATAAATAGTATCCCCACTTTCTGGAAATTTAGTGCTTTAAATTCCCACTGCCGCTGTCTTTCTCCTTTGTTCTTTCTCATTCCTATACTTTGTTCTATCATTCTACTATACTATTTTCTTATTCTCTAGACCAGTCACCTACCTTTTTTCTTGAAAACTCTTCCGGGAAAAAACTCCTCATTTGTGTGTGATGTCTGTTGTATCAGCTTAGGAATATTGGACACTTTCTGTCAAATGGTCACTAGGGCTTCCTATGATATTATGATTTAGCGATGTAGGCATTTTTTATGTATGTGTTTCGTTGATATTTGATAATTCTGTTTGTATTCTATTTTGTTTTTTAAATGGGGGTTCCATAAATTAGAATATAGCCTCATCGTCCCCTGCGTGGGAAGTCTTTATTGTAAAGTGACCGGCTGGTGGAGTGCTTTCAGTGTTACCACTGGGGTTGTTTCAGCAGATCTTTTATGTGGATCAGAGGTGAATCCTCTTTCAGCAAAGTTGGACCCTGTAAGCAATGAATAACTAACTAACAAAAATGAACGGCAGATAATGTTGTCAGAGTTCAACCCTAGTGTTGCACTGGGCTGTATACAAGAGCAAAGGGACTTAACTGCAAAGTCCACCAATACTGAGCCACATTTGGAAGGGATATAATCCTATTGTAACAAGCAGCTCAATAGGCCATTTTAGTATTAAGAGGCTGTGGATACCTGTGTCTATTTATTACTAGATTGGTATGCCTCAGCAGCTAGTTGCCAGTGCTGGGTGTGATGCAGGTTCAAATCTTTTTGCATGGCCCAGTGGGGAATAAACTGACATTTGGGATGCCTGGAATGTTAGCAGTAAACTTGGATTGGAATGTTAGCAGTAAACTTGGATTGGAATGAACTGAACAATGTTTTTTGTTTGTTTGTTTTATAATTGATTTTGTTTTTTAAAGTCCCAAAACCTCCCTCTATGTAGAATAGTGCACATACATTAACTCACAAAGGCACAAACATTTGATATACAGGAACACACACAACTTAATGCTATTGTTTTTACAGTGTCGGTCCCTTCCTCTACACTCCTTAAATTACAACTAATCATGGATTGAACTTGACACCTTATCCCTTTTGTTTGAATATTGAAGGATGAATATGCTTTCATTGTTGAATAGTTTGTTTCTTCATAAATCAATTGTATGTATATTGACTTGAATACATAGAAAAAGTTCCCCATTGGGGCACCAGGGTTCTCTGTATAAATAGTATCCCCACTTTGTGGAAGCTGAATGCTTTAAATTACCACTGTTTCTGTCATTCTCATTTGTTCTTTCTTGTTCCTAATCTGTTCTATTAATCTACTATCTTCGCTTGACCAGTCACCTACGTTTTTTTGTCTTGAAAACTCTCCCAAAACTCCTCATTTGTAAATGGGGTCTGTTGGGTCAGCTTGGGGATATTGAACACTTTCTGCCAAATGGTCACTAGGGCTTTCTGTGGTATTATTATTTAGCTATTTAGCCATCTTATATGTGTGTGTTTTGTTAATAATTTATAATGTTTATATTCTGTTTTTGTAAACGGGGGTTCGATAAATTAGATTACAGCCTCAGCGTACTCTGCATGGGATGCCTTTATTGTAAAGTGACCAGGTGGTGGAGTGCCTTCAGTGTTACCATTAGGGTTGTTTAAGCAGATCTTGTATACTGATCAGGGGTGAGCTCTCTTACAACCAAGTTGTTGTCTTGATTTTGTGGTCCTGATTCAGCTCTTTGCAGTCCGCTGGACCATGTAACAATGAATAACTAACTAAATAACTAACCAACCAAGTTGTACCCCTGTGGGGGTGCTGGGGGTTTCAGTATAAATAGTATCCCCACTTTCTGGAAATTTAGTGCTTTACATTTCCACTGTTGCTGTTTTTCTCCTTTGTTCTTTCTCATTCCTACTCTGTTCTATCAATCTACTATATTATCTTCTTCGCTGGACCAGTCACCTACCTTTTTTCTTGAAAACTCTTCCGGGACAATACTCCTCATTTGTGTATGAGGTCTGTTGGATCAGCTTGGGAATATTGGACACTTTCTGCTAAATGGTCACTGGGGCTTCCTATGATGTTATTATTTAGCAATGTAGGCATTTTTTATGTATGTGTTTTGTTGATATTTGATAATTCTGTTTGTATTCTATTTTGTTTTTTAAATGGAGGTTCGATAAATTAGAATATAGCCTAATCGTCCCTGCGTGGGAAGTCTTTATTGTAAAGTGACCGGCTGGTGGAGTGCTTTCAGTGTTACCACTGGGGTTGTTTCAGCAGATCTTTTATGTGGATCAGAGGTGAATCCTCTTTCAGCAAAGTTGGACCCTGTAAGCAATGAATAACTAACTAACAAAAATGAACGGCAGATAATGTTGTCAGAGTTCAACCCTAGTGTTGCACTGGGCTGTATACAAGAGCAAAGGGACTTAACTGCAAAGTCCACCAATACTGAGCCACATTTGGAAGGGTTATAATCCTATTGTAACAAGCAGCTCAATAGGCCATTTTAGTATTAAGAGGCTGTGGATACCTTTGTCTACTTATTACTAGACTGGTATGCCTCAGCAGCTAGTTGCCAGTGCTGGGTGTGATGCAGGTTCAAATCTTTTTGCATGGCCCAGTGGGGAATAAACTGACATTTGGGATGCCTGGAATGTTAGTAGTAAACTTGGATTGGAATGTTAGCAGTAAACTTGGATTGGAATGTTAGCAGTAAACTTGGACTGGAATGATAGCAGTAACCTTGGATTGGAATGTTAGCAGTAAACTTGGATTGGAATGAACTGAACAATGTTTTTTGTTTGTTTTATAATTGATTTTGTTTTTTAAAGTCCCAAAACCTCCCTCTATGTAGAATAGTGCACATACATTAACTCACAAAGGCACAAACATTTGATATACAGGAACACACACAACTTAATGCTATTGTTTTTACAGTGTCGGTCCCTTCTTCTACTCTCCTTAAATTACAACTAATCATGGATTGAACTTGACACCTTATCCCTTTTGTTTGAGTATTGAAGGATGAATATGCTTTCATTGATGAATAGTTTGTTTCTTCATAAATCAATTGTATGTATATTGACATGAATACGTAGAAAAAGTTCCCCGTTGGGGCACCAGGGTTCTCTGTATAAATAGTATCCCCACTTTGTGGAAGTTGAATGCTTTAAATTACCACTGTTTCTGTCATTCTCATTTGTTCTTTCTTGTTCCTAATCTGTTCTATTAATCTACTATCTTCACTTGACCAGTCACCTACTTTTTTTGTCTTGAAAACTCTCCCAAAACTCCTCATTTGTAAATGGGGTCTGTTGGGTCAGCTTGGGGATATTGAACACTTTCTGGCAAATGGTCACTAGGGCTTTCTGTGGTATTATTATTTAGCTATTTAGCCATCTTATCATGTATGTGTTTTGTTAATAATTTATAATGTTTATATTCTGTTTTTGTAAACGGGGGTTCGATAAATTAAAGTACAGCCTCAGCGTACTCTGCATGGGATGCCTTTATTGTAAAGTGACCAGCTGGTGGAGTGCCTTCAGTGTTACCATTAGGGTTGTTTAAGCAGATCTTTTATACTGATCAGGGGTGAGCTCTCTTACAACCAAGTTGTTGTCTTGATTTTGTGGTCCTGATTCAGCTCTTTGCAGTCCGCTGGACCCTGTAAGCAATGAATAACTAACTAAATAACTAACCAACCAAGTTGTACCCCTGTGGGGGTGCCGGGGGTTTCAGCATAAATAGTATCCCCACTTTCTGGAAATTTAGTGCTTTACATTTCCACTGTTGCTGTTTTTCTCCTTTGTTCTTTCTCATTCCTACTCTGTTCTATCAATCTACTATATTATCTTCTTCTTCGCTAGACCAGTCACCTACCTTTTTTCTTGAAAACTCTTCCGGGACAATACTCCTCATTTGTGTATGAGGTCTGTTGGATCAGCTTTGGAATATTGGACACTTTCTGCTAAATGGTCACTGGGGCTTCCTATGATGTTATTATTTAGCAATGTAGGCATTTTATATGTATGTGTTTTGTTGATATTGTATAATTCTGTTTGTATTCTATTTTGGTTTTGTAAATGGGGGTTCGATAAATTAGAGTATAGCCTCAGCATCTCCTGCGTGGGATGTCTTTATTGTAAAGTGACCGGCTGGTAGATTGCCTTCAGTGTTACCACTAGGGTTACCACTAGAGTTGTTTCTGCAGATCTTTTATGCGGATCAGGGGTAAGTCCTCTTTCACTTGTCTGGTCCTGATTTTGCTCGGAAGAGTCCGCTGGACCTAAAGCAATAACAATGTAATGTAGTGTAACCAAGTTGTGGTCCTGATTCGGCTCTTCACAGTCCACTGGCCCCTATAAACAATGACTAACATACAAAAAGAGGACTGGCGTTACTACTTGATCATGTTTAGCACCAAATTGTTATTGTTATGTTTGACCTTGATATTTGAGATGATATAAATTTGACTACAATGGCGAATGTGTTTTTGCTGTCAATCACACTGATAATGATAATATTGTTGTTTTTGTTGACATAATAACATAAATACACTATGATGAACTATGAATCGAGACCGTGTTGTCTTAGTGAAGTGACAGATAGATTTGTTAATATGGTGTGTGTAGATATATGTGTGCCCTTGTCAACTTGTATGCATGCTTAGATTTAATAACATCAAGTGCGCACATGTACAGACACATGCACAGACACATGCACAGACACATGTACACGTGCACAGACACATGTACAGACACATGTACAGACACATGCACAGAGAGCGAAAAAGAAAGGGGGTGAAAGAGAGAAAGAGAAAGAGAGATAGATGTACACATGCAGAGAGGGAGAGAGAGAGAGGGAGAGATGCAAAGAGAATGATTCACATACACAGTCATGCAGAGAGAGAGAATGAGAGAGGAGAGAGAGAGGTAAGAAAATTCTTCTATACAGCAAAAGCAAACGTGCAAACAGTTGGCTTTGTTCAAAATCTTTATTACATTTAAAATTAATACTGTATTCCCCAAATTCATCAAAGAAGAAACAGTAAAGTAAAAATACATAAAGTTTATATTGCATTTAAATTTAATAATGTACTCCCAAAATTCTTCAAAAAAGAAACTATTAAAGCAGGATTCATTCGCATGCGGTGCTTGAACATGAGACAAAAATATTTCCATTACAGGTACATAATGGCGCGAAAGAAGGAATTGTGAAAACAATGTGTAGACTTTGGAATGTGAGATGATTCATTCACAGCTGTAATTTAAAAAAAAAGAGACCACACATTCATAGTCTTTGGTGATAATATATATATTTTTAATTTAATAAATAAACAACTTCATCCTTAAGGAAAAGCGGAATGTGGTCCAGTATATAGCAAATGAAATAAAATCAGGAATGTAAAGAGAAAAACAAAAAATTTGAGGTTAATTAAAAAAAATATGTAAATGAAAAGTGTATAAAATATTTAACTTGAAAATGTATCAAAATGTAATATAGAAATGTACACCGCATTTTATATAAAAGATACTAAAAACTACATCAAAGCACATTTGACAAAATTAATGTGCAGCTTACAGTTAAAACATGCAAGGTTGAATTTATCAACTGCCTTTTAAAATAAATCCATGAAAGCTCCATCAAACAAGCACAAAGAAACATAACAAGAATAGTGATTATAATGCATACCAATAACAACAATATATTATAATTCACACACACACACTCACACACACACACACACACACTTCTAAATAAAAAAACATAACATTCCCACATTTTTAGACAGGAATGTCAGTTGGTTATACCCTATAAACACTGAATATCTTTCTATCTATCCAGCAAAAGGTCTTATTGAGTTTTGTATGGAAAGATACAATAAAGCAAGCCTGATGGAGCATATTTTGAACAAGAGAATTTAAAACAAAAATTCAAATAAAAATCAAGGCACAGTATACATTTTTTGCCCGTATGGTGTAGATACCAACATATTAAGGCACCACACACTGGTCAACAGCTAAAACATCACTACACTGGTCAACAGTTTAAGCACCACCTACACGGTACAATTACTGTACAGGGCACGTTCTACACTAAATTGACAATTTGTCTTCTAAGGCACGTTCGTCACTAAATTGACAATTTGTCTTCTAGAGCACGTTCGTCACTAAATTGACAATTTGTCTTCTAAGGCACGTTCGTCACTAAATTGACAATTTGTCTTCTAAGGCACGTTCGTCACTAAATTGACAATTTGTCTTCTATGGCACGTTCGTCACTAAATTAATAATTTGTCTTCTAGAGCACGTTCGTCACTAAATTAATAATTTGTCTTCTAGGGCACATTTGTCACTAAATAGACAATTTGTGTTCTAGGGCACGTTCGTCACTAAATAGACAATTTGTCTTCTAGAGCACGTTCGTCACTTAATAGACAATTTGTCTTCTAAGGCACGTTCGTCACTAAATTGACAATTTGTCTTCTAAGGCACGTTCGTCACTTAATAGACAATTTGTCTTCTAAGGCATGTTTGTCACTAAATTGACAATTTGTCTTCTAAGGCACGTTCGTCACTAAATTGACAATTTGTCTTCTAAGGCACGTTCGTCACTAAATTGACAATTTGTCTTCTAGGGCACATTTGTCACTAAATAGACACTTTGTCTTCTAGGGCACATTCGTCACTAAATTGACAATTTGTCTTCTAGGGCACGTTCTCCACGAAATTGATAATTTGTCTTCTAGGGCACGTTCGCGACTTAATAGACAATTTGTCTTCTATGGCACGTTCGCCACGAAATTGACAATTTGTCTTCTAGGGCTTGTTCGCCAATTAAAGGACAATTTGTCTTCCAGGGCACGTTCGCCACTTAATAGACAATTTGTCTTCCAGGGCACGTTCGCCACAAAATTGACAATTTGTCTCCTAGGGCACGATCGCCACTTAATAGACAATTTGTCTAAAATGCGTGTAGGCAGATTCATTCTCATTCTGACTAAAATGGTGAGACAGTATTACCATACCTACTACAGACCCTAAAGCACTCCTCATACGCTACTGCATTCAACAGCTAAAGCTCCGATCACACGACTCCACAGTAGTACACAATGCATTCAACCAATGAACCAAAGCTACACTGAACTGAGTGTGAGAGGCGTAGTCTACAGGACACAGCGCACAACATATCAGTTGTTTGCTCTCTTTACAGAGCAGGCTTCACCTGAACTGCCAGCTGAGTTCTCATCGGTCACTGGGTTGTTACATCAATACAAAGAAAATACCTTCATACAGGTGCTACAAATGTTAACAAAATTATTTAAATCAAAATCAATATAATCTGTACATTATTGCTATATGAACAATAGAAAACTACAAACTGTGCACAGTGAATCATCCAATACTCGTGTGCTCTCTGAATAAACAATTTGTTTTCTCCTATAAGTTAACAGTAAAAAAAAAACGTTGGTTAACAGTCAAATAATACTTTTGTTAACAGTCAAATAAAACTTTTGTTAACAGTCAAATAATACTTTGGTAGCACTGTTCTTTGTTCGCAAATTACAACGGAATTTAAATAAATATTATACCGGGACTAACTTGCCTTGTCCACAGGTTAAAAACCAATGGCGCCTGACTGGTGTGGGATCGATCCCGCCTTTGGGCGTCATGTTTCTCCGAATATTATTTACTTTAGACTAGGGCAACGTCACGGGTACGTATTTCTCGAGATTCTCCGGTTTTCTTCCCCAGCAAAATTTCAAAAACACAACTAATATTAGGTAGGTTGGGTTCAGGCGCGCCACAGGCTGTATTATATCCAATCAAGTCCGTCACGACGATAGCCAATAAACGCTCCTGTGATGTATATAATTCCAGATCCATAAGTACGTCCTACTTTGGAATTCAAGTTCAGTTCAGTTGGGATTTGCATGAGCCCAGTGGAATTTTGTGTC
>CM072521.1:66706239-66711239 GCA_036898135.1 Oncomelania hupensis | reverse complement strand
CCATCTTACTATTCTTTTGCGAAACATGGACCCTCAAAGCTTACCTACAACAAAGAATACAAAGCATGGAGATGAGATGCTGCATAAGACTTCTTGGCATTTCTTATACCCAGCACATCACCAACGACGAAGTCCGACAGACCATCACACAAGCCATTGGACAACACGATGACATGCTCACCGTGGTGAAGTAACGGAAACTCCGATGGTATGGCCACGTCACCAGAGCATCAGGCCTTTCAAAGACCATCTTGCAAGGCACAGTGCAAGGAGGCAGAAGAAGAGGGAGACAGAAAAAGAGGTGGGAAAACAACATTCGAGAATGGAATGGTTTGACACTGAGTGAAGCCATGAAGGTTGCTGAGGACAGAGAAAGATGGATACGCTAGTAAAACGATCATCTGTGGTGCCCCAACGACTTTCGAGTTATGGAATAGGATTTCTGTATTATACAAGCCTGTAAATTTGAACTTCATGTATTTCAGTACCAGAAGAAAAACACACCCAACAATCCTGAAGTCTACATTGATTGGATGACAATGGGTTTATAAATAATGTTCATTTTATAAAACAAAATGTGTTTGTAAAAATAATTGCAATTAATAACTATACTATACTATACTATACTATACTATACTATACTATACTATACTATACTATACTATACTATACTATACTATACTATACTATACTATACTATACTATACTATACTATACTATACCATAATATAATATAATATAATATAATATAATATAATATAATATAATATAATATAATATAATATAATATAATATAATATAATATAATATAATATAATATAATATAATGCAATACAATACTAAATCTTGCTCTTAAGAACGAACAACTGCATCATTTTTATTCACTATTGCAGTGCAGCGTGCATTGTGCGCTATTTAATTGCGGACCTATTCCTTAAAAATTAAATAACTAAAAAGAGATAAATAGGCTTGGAGATAACTCAAAACGGTGCCTCATGCCCATGTTTCAACCAAATTAAAAATCAGAGCGTTTTTGCGGCATCATTTAAAAAAATATATATTTAAAAATCGGTTTGATACATTCATCTGAGTTTCCAGTTTATTTTACAAAACAGGGCGATAGTCACAACCAATTGCTTTCTAGAAGTCAACTGTTTTTGGTTAGTTTTCGAGTTTCTTATCATACCTCCATCTTCCATTTATTCTATTTTTAGATTTTAATGCGCGCGTGCGCAATGCAGGCACGGCATGACAAAACAATGTAGATTTAAAACAATGTAATAAGATACACAATATCTCTCCATGCAAGACTGAACAGTTCAAGAACTTCCTCACCAGATCCGAGAACTGGTTAAGTCCCTTGGTGTAGGACACGTGCACTGGGTACTTGGCGTTATGTTCCTGGATGGTCTGAAGCTTTTGATAGAAAATGTTTCTTCTAGTCACCTCCTCTCGGGGGTCGTACTTCTTGCCTGCAACATTGGTCACCATTCTGTCAATAGTAATAGAATGCGGCATTATATACCACAGGCACATAGAGCTAAGCATAGGAAGCTTACTCCGCACCCAAGCAGTGGAATTCCCTTCCCTCCCATTCACACTTTTCTGCTATCCTATGCACCAACGGGAATCCCCTCATGTGAAACATACTTCCGGTTTCTTTCTCCGTTGTTGTTGCATCAATTTTTATTCATCAGATTAACATAAGTTGTCCAATGGGAAGTTTTACAGTGGGCCACCAGTATCGTACCCTCACATTTTTTTTTTGGCTGCAGTTTATTATCCCTTTCTATCGCCAGTGGCGCGCCTAAACCCTACCTACCTAACATTATTTGTGAATTTTTGAAAAAATATTCGGAGAAACATAACGCCCAGATGCTGGCTCGAACCCACACCTGTCAGGTGCCATTGGTTTCTGGCACGGCAAGTTAATCCCGCCTTAGCCCACTTGGCCACAACGCTCGCCTAACATAGTCGACTACTTCGTGTTTTGTGAAGGTTGCGACGGCGAAGCTATGAAAAACTACAAGAGTCTTCAGGTCCTGTTTCACTTTCTGTCGATGATCGACGCACCTCCGAAGTCGCCACGAATACAGGCCTCTACGATTGTTTTTTGCATCCTTTCACTGAGCATGTACTTCCTCCACCGTTTTTATACTTATACCACTCGTTTTCTGGCTCTAACAATCGTCGTTTTCGGCAATTTGCCATATTTAAAAGTCACGCATCAAGCTTTGATAAAAGCAAAACAAGCCAGACCGGAACTTGGTTTCATTCTAACCTCGTTTTAATTTATAATGGCGATACCCACGAGTTTTTATGAGAGGTGCCGGAAAGTTGTGAATATCCGCAACATACAATCAACACAAGCATTCAAAAAGGCTCTCAAAACCCACCTCTTCAAACTGCATTATTAAGACTGATTTGTATCCCGCTGCCATTCTTCTCCTCTTTTGTCTCTGTCTGATCCTTAAGTGTATACACGGCTGTAAATATTTATACTGATTTTCTTCCTGGGTTTTAGTTTTACCGGGCATATAAATACCGTGAATAGGTTTTTGCTGTTCTATTTCTGTCTTTTTTGTCATTTATGTACATAGTTGTAAATAGTCTATTTCTGTCTTTGTGTTATTTGTGTACATAGTTGTAAATAGTTTTTACCTTTACTGTTCCGTCTTTTGGTGTATCGTAGCAAAAGTGATGTTTGATCGAGTGCATGTATTTTTTATGTAATGACTATGTAAAGCGTGGTGAGTCTGGTCATAGGCTGGAGTACCCGCTATATAAAAATCCGTTATTGTTATTATTATTATTATTATTATTATTATTATTATTATTATTATTATTATTATTATTATTATTATTATTATTATTAAAAACGTATTTTCATTTTTTATTATAGCAAACATCCCATGTGAGATTATGTATCTTGAAACAATAGTGCTTAGAAACATCAAATCAGAAACAAATCAGGTCAGTCAGATTGGATGGTGGTGGTGGTAGTAGTAGTAGTAGTAGTAGTTGTTGTAGTAGTAATAGTAGTAGTAGTGGTAGTAGTAGTAGTAGTAGTAGTAGTAGTAGTAGGTAATAGTAGTAGCAGCAATAGTAGTAATAGTCATCATCATCATCATCATCATCATCATCATCATCATCATCATCATCATCATCCTCACCATATTGAAGTTTCCATTGTTGCCATGTGTGTTCCATGTCTATGATTTCATCCATCGGCATCACCCTCACAAATTTTAAGTCGCTGCTGCTGCTGCCGAATGACAACGCCACAAGGATCGACAGCGACATCAGCAACATCATGACGCACTTCTGCGCACACATTTATACAAATTTTATAAATTTATAATTTAATTATGAGGAAATATTTCATATAAAACCTTATATGCTCATATGGAAACCTTCCATATTTAACCTTATTTGCTTATATGGAAATCCTTAAACAGCATTCTTGCTAGTTCAAATATTGTTGTCTGTTATATATTTATGTACTTATCTCATTTTATTTTATTTTTTTCTTTTCTATTATTGTGTTAAACATATATTTTCACGATTATAATACCAGGCAACTTAACATTAATATCATGTTCTGAAACAATATTGAAGTGATAATTTTCCTGTTGTTATTATTTTTTCTCCTTCTAAAATCTCCAACGTGCAAATTGAAGAGACTTTATATTAAATTATCGATTGATAGACTGCATGATAGTAAGTTCAATGATGGTATGTAATGGATCTCTCTTTTTTCTGGGTCAGCCCAATGAGGGCGGTGCCTATGTCCTCTTGTTAAATAGTACTGTACTGAAAGACGAGTTGTCTCGCCTTTTCAAAGTCAAGCGTCCATGTGGCGAATATCATCATCACACAACGTAGCTCAGACCCAAGGAGCGTTATCCTATCCTATCCTATCCTGTCCCATAACCCGAAGGTCGTAGGGGCACCACAGATGATCGCTTAACCAGCATACTCCATCTTTCTCTGTCCTCAGAGCCCTCATGGCTTCGCTCAGTGTCAAACCAGTCCATTCTCGAATGTTGTCCTCCCACCTCTTTTTCGGTCTCCCCTTCTTCTACCTCCTTGCACTGTGCCTTGCAGAATGGTCTTTGCAAGGCCTGATGATCTGGTGACGTGGCCATACCATCGGAGTTTCCGTTTCTTCACCACTGTGAGCAGGTCATCGTGTTGTCCAATGGCTTGTGTGATGGTCTGTCGGACTTCAACGTTGGTGATGTGTTGGGTATAGGAAATGCACAGAAGTCTTCTGTAGCACCTCATCTCCATGCTTTGTATTCTTCGTTGGAGATCTGCTGTGAGGGTCCATGCTTCGCAAGCATATAGGAAGATGGAGATGACCAGAGAGCGCAGCAGTCTTACTTTGGAATGTAGACTGATGGTTCTGTCTTTCCAAATGGGCTTCAACCTTGTCAGGGCAGCAGTTGTTTGTGCGATCCTGGAGAGGACTTCCTGTTGAGACCCATTGTCTGACACCAATGGCTCCTAAATATTTGAAGCTGTGCACTGTGTTGAGGGATTGGCCTTGTACTTTGATGTCCGTGTTGATGCCATTGGTGTTGTTGGTCATCATTTTGGTCTTCTCTGCACTTATTTCCATTCCATAAGCTCTGGAGGTGGTGTCAAGCCTCTGTACAAGCTGTTCAAGTTCTTGTTCCTCTCCAGCCAATCCATCAATATCATCCGCAAAACGAAGATTGGAGATTGCTCTGCCCCCTATGCTGACTGTGCCTTCGTGATCTGCAAGAGCATCTGACATGATGCGCTCTAGGAAGATGTTGAAGAGTGTTGGAGAGAGTAGGCATCCTTGACGCACACCGATTGTTGTTCTGAACCAGTTCCCGATGACGCTGTTATGGAGGACTGCACTGGTAGCCTTGTCATACAGGCTTTTGATGACTTCTAAATTTTAGGGCTGATGTTGTACACTTTCATGGTTGCCCATAGAGCTGCATGCCAACTCGGTCAAATGCCTT
>CM072521.1:66565292-66705739 GCA_036898135.1 Oncomelania hupensis | reverse complement strand
AAATCTGTGCAATCTGGCACATTCTGAGCACTTTTTGAGAGACGAAAAATCAATCAACAAAGACGAAAAAAAAACATTTTAGTTTAAACTATATACAAGAAATGACACTGGTAGGCTACATGTCTGTTAACATTATTGTACTTCTTTTTTTCTTTTTCTTTCCCGACAACTTTTACTTCATAATCCAGTGTTCTCTGCAGCCAGTCCCAACGCCACTTGTTTTTGAGACCTTTGTCCCAGTCTCCTACTGTGTTTCTTATTACAATGTCGGTTCGAAACATTTTGATACTATGCTACTATTAGTAGTATTTATCATCACAAAAACGCTTCCATACGTTATCAAACTTAAAAAAACAGAGAATCGTGGTGAAGACTGTCAAAAATCAAACGGAAACCACTGGCTATAACACAGAGCGAATCACGTAAGAGAGAAGCAATCTGATTGGTGAGATAAATTTAGCTAGCCAATCACAACGCCGCTTTGATTTGATCGTTAAATTGACTGTCATGGCGGTCTAGCAGACGAATCCCGCTGATATCGCCTACCGTGATAAGAACGCTTGCTTTTTTTTTTTTCGACACAGATTTTTTTAATACTCCAGGAAATTTTTCAATCACCAGGAAAGCCAAAGATCGATCTCCAGGAATTCCTGGAATTCCAGGAAAAGTAGCATGCCTGGAGAGAGAGAGAGTGAGAGAGAGAGTGAGAGAGAGAGAGAGAGAGTCACAAAAACAGACAGAGAAAGTGAGAGTCAAAACCTCAGAGAGGGAGAGTCATATCTAGAGACAGAGAGACAGAAAGAGTGAGAGTGAGAGTCAAAACGTCAGAGAGGGAGAGTCGCAGAGAGAGAGAGAGAGAGAGAGAGAGAGAGAGAGAGAGAGAGAGACAGGGAGAGTGAGAGTGAAAGTCAAAACGTCAGAGAGGGAGAGTCACAGAGAGAGAAAGAGACAGAGAGAGAGACAGAGAGTGAGAGTCAAAACCTCAGAGAGGGAGAGTCACAGAGAGAGAGAGAGAGAGAGAGAGAGAGAGAGAGAGAGAGAGAGAGAGAGAGAGAGAGAGAGAGAGAGAGACAGAGACAGAGACAGAGAGTGAGAGTCAAAACCTCAGAGAGGGAGAGTCACAGAGAGAGAGACACACACAAAGAGAGAGAGAGAGAGAGAGAGAGAGAGAGAGAGAGAGAGAGACAGAGACAGTGACAGAGAGAGTTGTTGGTTTGCATGTTTCCATAGTATCTAAAAACCAAAACATAGCAGACCGTTGTTATAATATGACAACAATGGCATTGTCTCAAGTCAACTCATTCAGTCGCTGTCACCAAAAGATAGGTCAACATCATGAATACCCTGGCCCTTTTATTTGTTACTTATTAAATAAGTACTAAAACAGAAACCTCCCTCAAACAACTGTTAGCGCTGGGCATAGCAGCTCCATGTAGTAGTAGTATAATTATTATTATTATCATCATTATTATTGTGCCTAAGTGGGCACCTCAGACGTCTTGAGTTAAATCCTGTATCAGCCACAGCGTTGGAAAGTCTAAAGCACTAATAAGAACTATTAAGTAAATTAATGAAATAACAATACATTTATTATTATGTTCCAGTGTTCCCGATTACGCACAGTAGTGCGTCAATTACGCACAAAATATGAAAAATGACGCAGGAAAATTTGCATTTGTGCGTCCTGTGGACGCACACATTTTTTTTTGGAATCGCTGAAGTCATAAATACGACCAACGAGTGGTGAACTATATCACAGCATAATCAGAATCAGAACCCAACTGAGACTGCCATTGCAGACGAGTAAAGATTGTGTCGGGAGTTGTCGTCCTTAAAATCGCTTGCGCGCGCATTGTAAACTTCCTCCAAGCAATACATTTACTGAACAAAAGAAATCTTCGTTAATCCATTCTTTGATTCTATCATACACGATCATGTCACTTCTGACTTGGTTGACTGGGCCCAAAACCCGTTCATCCACCGATTTGGGGACCCTCAAAATTTGCACAAGGACTCTTAAAATTGTATACCTGGGAGTCCCAAGGACTCTCATTATTTGTGTGTGGAGGGAACACTGATGTTCTGTATTATACTCTATAGCCCTATGAGGCTATATTGTTGGCAACTTTGGTCATGGGTGAGTTTGATCCTGTCTTCAACAATTCTTTTCTTTCTTTCTTTTTATTTGTATCCCCCCTCACCATCGAAAACACAGGACAATCCCCATAGCGCACGGCCCAGTGACAATCTACATACAGCAAAGAATCATTCTACTGATTGTAGCTGCTCAAAATGTGAAGACATTCCTCTCCTCTGTCTTAGCAATTAAGTAAGTGGTCAATTAAATTATCCATAATGCAAAAGTACTTAGGACTGAGGTGCAGCCCCATTAGTGACTAATAATTAGTCTTGAATTTGAAATGTGCAGGCAGGCCCGTCCCATAATGTCTGTATCTACAATGTTGAGAAGCACCCCAACTTAGTATACATACTGGGAAAACAATAACTTGAATGTCCAAGTAACAGCAAACCACTGTCAACTTCAAACAAAACCCACACTCACACGCACAAGGTGTTGCTATTAAGTTAAGAGAAAACATGAACAACAACAAATAATAATACTATTAATCAGACGAAGAAGATTAACAATTAATATTAATGACAATGCAAGAATACATGTATAATGCGCCAGGCTCTGAGTCTGACAAAACAGTGATTTGAGAAGCAACAACTGTGGCAATTAATTTAATAATAATAATAAATTAAATAGTAATAGTAGTAGTAGTAGTTAAGTAACTGTAGTAGTAGTAGTAGTAGTAGTAGTAGTAGTAATAATAATAATAATAATAATAATAATAATAATAATAATAATAACAACACAGTAGTAGTAGTAGTAGTAGTAGTAGTAGTAGTAGTAGTAGTAGTAGTAGTAGTAGTAGTAGTAGTAGTAGTAGTAGTAATAGTACTACTACTACTACTACTACTACTACTTAATAAAAGTAATAATAATAATAATAATAATTATAATAATTATTATTATTATTATTATATAATAATAAAATTAATAATAATAATAATAATAATAATAATAATAATAATAATAATAATAATAATAATAATAATAATAATAATAATAAAATTAATAACAATAATAATAATATAATAATAATAATAATAATATAATAATAATAATAATCCTATCCTATCCTATCCTGTCCCATAACCCGAAGGTCGTAGGGGCACCACAGATGATCGCTTAACCAGCATACTCCATCTTTCTCTGTCCTCAGCAGCCCTCATGGCTTCGCTCAGTGTCAAACCAGTCCATTCTCGAATGTTGTCCTCCCACCTCTTTTTCGGTCTCCCCCTTCTTCTACCTCCTTGCACTGTGCCTTGCAGAATGGTCTTTGCAAGGCCTGATGATCTGGTGACGTGGCCATACCATCGGAGTTTCCGTTTCTTCACCACTGTGAGCAGGTCATCGTGTTGTCCAATGGCTTGTGTGATGGTCTGTCGGACTTCAATGTTGGTGATGTGTTGGGTATAGGAAATGCACAGAAGTCTTCTGTAGCACCTCATCTCCATGCTTTGTATTCTTCGTTGGAGATCTGCTGTGAGGGTCCATGCTTCGCAAGCATATAGGAAGATGGAGATGACCAGAGAGCGCAGCAGTCTTACTTTGGAATGTAGACTGATGGTTCTGTCTTTCCAAATGGGCTTCAACCTTGTCAGGGCAGCAGTTGTTTGTGCGATCCTGGAGAGGACTTCCTGTCGAGACCCATTGTCTGACACAATGGCTCCTAAATATTTGAAGCTGTGCACTGTGTTGAGGGATTGGCCTTGTACTTTGATGTCCGTGTTGATGCCATTGGTGTTGTTGGTCATCATTTTGGTCTTCTCTGCACTTATTTCCATTCCATAAGCTCTGGAGGTGGTGTCAAGCCTCTGTACAAGCTGTTCAAGTTCTTGTTCCTCTCCAGCCAATCCATCAATATCATCCGCAAAACGAAGATTGGAGATTGCTCTGCCCCCTATGCTGACTGTGCCTTCGTGATCTGCAAGAGCATCTGACATGATGCGCTCTAGGAAGATGTTGAAGAGTGTTGGAGAGAGTAGGCATCCTTGACGCACACCGATTGTTGTTCTGAACCAGTTCCCGATGACGCTGTTATGGAGGACTGCACTGGTAGCCTTGTCATACAGGCTTTTGATGACTTCTATAATTTTAGGGCTGATGTTGTACACTTTCATGGTTGCCCATAGAGCTGCATGCCAGACTCGGTCAAATGCCTTCTTGAAGTCTATGAACACATGATATAGATGTTGTTGGTGCTGTAGGTATTTCTCACAGATTATTCTGAGGTTGAAAATCTGTTCAGTGGTACTTCGCCCTGCCATGAATCCTGCTTGTTCTTCAGCTATGATTTGTTCAGCTTGTGGTTTCAACCTGTTGAGTATTATTTTCAGGAGGACCTTGCTGGGATGGCTGATGAGGCTGATGGTGCGGTAATTTTCACACTCCTGAAGGTTACCTTTTTTGGGAAGAGTGATGACAAGCGACTGGGTCCATGGTGTAGGCCATTCCCCACTCTGCCAGATCTTGTTACAGATAATGGTGAGAGCATCAGTCATCGCTTCTCCTCCTGCTTGTAGCAGTTCCGCTGGTATGTTGTCCACTCCCGCTGACTTCCCTTTCTTCAGCGATTGCACTGCTGCCTCAACTTCTTCCCGGAGAATTGGGAGGATTTCTTCTTCTTCTCTGCTCTCGGGACATGCTAGAACTGATGGGTCTCCATTTGGTGTATGGTTGTAAAGGTCAGAGCAGTACTCTGTCCATCTGTCCAAGACTTCTTGTTCTTCTGTAAGGCAAATGCCAGACTTGCTTTGGATAGTGGAGACTTTGGGCTGTTTAACACTTGTCAGCCGCTTCACAGTCTGGTAGGCCTTCTTGCTGTTGTTCTTGTTCAGATTGTTCTCTATTTCCTGGCATTGATCTTCTATCCAGTTCTCCTTTGCTGTGCGCATGCCTTTTCGGATGTCATTGTTGATTTTTCGGTAGACATCAGCTCCCTGTGAGGTGTTCTTTTTCTTTTTTAACTCTCTTCGTTTATCACACAGATCCAAAAGTTCAGGTGTGATCCACGGCTTCTTCTTTGGTCGGTGCTTGCCAAGGATCTCAGTGGCGGCATCTGTTACAGCTGAGTTGAAGGTATTGGTCATGGTGTTGACATCTACTTCGCCTGCCCCCAAAATAAGCAGTGGTGCAAATTTCCCTCCAATTGTGGCCTGAAATATTTTTGCCACCTCCGGGTCTTGCAGTTTGTCCAGGTCGAACTTCAGCCTAGTGCACTTTGCTGTATTTACTCTCTTCAAATGGAGCCGGAAAGACATCATCACGAGATCGTGGTCACTTCCAATGTCTGCTCCTGGAAAAGTGCGTGTCCTGCCAATGTTGATGCTTGATCTGAAGCGTTTCTTGACCATGATGTAGTCGATCTGGTTGTGATGTTCCCCGCCGGGACTGTGCCATGTCCATCGTCTGGATTTTTTGTGGAGACCAAGCGTGTTTGCCAGTACCAGATTGTTGTATCTGGCAAACTCCAATAGCCTCAGACCCCTGTCATTTGTCTCGTTGTTGCAGTGGGGTCCGCATGTGTCTCCCCAGTTGTGGTGCGCATCTTGGCCAACCTTGGCATTCCAGTCGCCTTGCACTATGACTATGTCCTTCTTCGGCACTTGGTCAAGGACCGCCTGTATATTTTCATAAAAATCCTCCACTTCGCTGTCTTCATAGTCTGATGTTGGGGCATAGGCCTGGATGATGGTAATGTTGAAAGGGGTTGCTCTCAGACGGATGGTAATGAGTCTACTGGAGACTGGGCGGCAACCCATGACAGTGGCTAGAATGTTCTTGTGGACCAAGAATCCAACGCCGTGTTCGTGCCTGTCATCTCTACCGCTGAAATAGAGCTTGTGGCCTTTGTCAGTCGTTGTTTCACCTAGGCCTTTCCAGCGCAGTTCGCTGATACCTAGAACGTTCCATCGATAGTGGTCCAGCTCGTGGGCCAGTTCTTCTAATTTTCCTTCCGCAGTTAGGGTCCTGACATTCCAGGTTCCTATGACGATGTTGTTTCTCGTGCGGATCTTGCTAATTTGTCCATCAGTAGCATACTTTTCACCTCCGTCCTGGTGGCCAACGGAAGGCGCGGTCCTTGTGTAGCCGGGCGACGACCGATCCGGCATGGAATTAGTGGATAGCCTCATCATGTGTTGTGTCTTGGGCAAAAAAAGACCTGGCAGGGCCCAATCCTCTCCAGGCTGTTGGCCACAGCCGAAATCCACGAATACAGTGTGGCTCGCCTTGGCCCTGAGCACATGGTCGTTGAACCTGTAGTAACGTGAGGTTCCTCCCCTGGCCGGTGACTTCTGTGTAGAAGACTTTCGCCCAGTGATGCCGTGCTAACATCACCCCTGTTAGTCGCCACTTACGACACGCCGGGAAACGTTGGGTCTATTCTATTTGCCCGAACCCACAGAGCATATAATAATAATAAATAATAATAATATTAATAATAACATAAAACAAGAATTTCTAATGCTGTGGCATCTCAGTAGACAGTGATTTGAGGCACCACAAATGTGAACCTTGCACACATACACACACGGTGACACGCACACACAAAAGCGCATGCAAAGTGCACTCAAGTTTCTGAAAAGCTCAACACACACTGACTTTTTATCATAAATTCATAAGGCCACCAAAAAATGCACATAGATCTACAGAGAAAATGAAATGCTGCCTCAGATGAGAAAGCATTCACTTTTCTGAGAGACGTAAGTGAACTGAAGTGCAAAAGGAAATGTATTTTTGGCCAAGAAAGGTATTAAGGAAGTCAGTAATGACCAAGACGGAGAGCTCCTACCTCTATCCCCTCCCCAAAAATTAAACTCAGACTTGTAAAGAATACAGGAACAAGGGCGAAGTAGAATACAGGACAATAAGCGAAGCAAACAGCAGGTGATCAACTAATACACTTTTATGATCCACTACTGATAAAATACTGATGATCATGATGTTAAAACTCACGCTGATTCACACTCTCACAGGCATAAACATAGATCGATACATTTATCATCGTAATACTATTGATAAACTTTAAAGCAGATTTAAACTATGAAGAGTTTCACTTATTAACTTAGTAGTACCACACAATAAAATTTAATTTAAGGAAAATAATATTTGTACATTAGTAATAGTATAGTGACTGCAAGCAACAGATAAGCATAAAGCAAGTGCCACAATAGTCATGCATGATGCAGGTGCTATATTTGCACAGCGCCATTCCCAGGACTCACCATGGGACTCATGAAGAGCTTGCCAAACGTCATTTCTCCTGCCTTGGAGGTAATCCTAACCAGTTTCTTCCCCTTCCGCTCTCCTTTCTCTCCTCCTCCTCCTCCAACGCTTCCTCCTCCTTCGACGATTATTGCTCCTCCTTCTTCTCCGTTTCCTATTCCCCCTCCTTCATGGCTATCGCCACTGGTGGCGTCGCTGTTACACTCCATAATGTCTCTCAATGTTGCACTACTGTGTGTAGCACAGACTAATCGAGTTCAATTGTCAGTAAACCAATCAATCAATTGCTCAATCAATCACAGTCTGAACTCCATGACGTTGCTGAAGGTTGCCTGACAGTTTATATGGCACTGAATACTCCCAACCTTGCACCAGTCACTTAGTGATTCAATAAAGTACACAACAAATTAACCAATATCGACTTTATAAGTTTGTTGATGTTTTGCATGACAAGATGTACCGCATGGAATTCTCCAACAGTCCACCTTAGTAATAGTCAGTCAATGAATCTATCAAATCAGTCATTCACATAATTGCTGAACGCCACCTTGTTGCTGAAAGTGGAACATTGATGACAGTGTGTTTGCAGGCGATGATTATTCCCACAGTTCACCAAACAAACCAATCAATCAAAACCAATCAATCAATCGTTCAAACAATCGATAAATAACTTAGTTTTGGAGACCTTCCGAAGGAGTCGAGCCGTCCCACTACATTTTTTTAAACTGGCACACTGAATGCAGTGAATCTACTGTTGACAAACCACTCTCACAAAATTCATAAAATCTGTAGAGTGTATTTAATCTAAATTAATTCACAAAATTACTAAGATCTAGTTATTCAATTCATTCACTCAAATCACTATTACAGTACTAAAGTAACTAAAACTAATTTTACCACTCTGACTCAGTTAAGTCTCCTTTAATATATTTTGAATTACATAACTAACTGTAGAACCACTGCCAACCAGGCAAGCACAAACTAGTAATATACTAATAATATCATCAAAGAAATTCTAAAGCAATGTATGTATACACATTTAACAAAAAAAAACCTGCTGAATCAGTGAAAAGGACATTCATGATCAACACATGACACAACAGGATGGGCCGGTTCAAATAGGGGTTTGAAAACCTACACAAAAGTTCCCAGTGGGACGTCCTCACGTATGCAGTCAACTGCTAAATATTACTGACACATGTATACTGCTTATAGTTCATTTTCATTTCTTACATAAATTTTCAAGTAAATACTACACATGAGGAATGGCAGAACACATGCCTGTGATCAAATATCCTGTTTTCTACTTTAGTTTACAGACATCATTACTGCTATAGACCTACTTGTCGTGGCGCAAAAGAGCTGTGTTCCCCCGGATATGTAACAATATTTCGTATTCATGAATGGAATACCCTTGGAAGTTTTAGATTAGTTTAGGATTGGTGTATCATTGTATGACAAAGTTCTCTTAATTATTTTGACCACTAGTTAATGGTATGGTATGTATACTTTATAGTTTATTAACAGAACTGTGTACACAATGAGAACTAACCATAGTTTTAGGATGTAATTATATTTATAAAGTATAACTTTTAAGTTTATGTATAATATTTTAACATCTTTTTAACAGAGCTCCTCTGTGACACTATTAGTATTACTGTAGTCTGTAGCCGTGTAGGGTAGCGAAAAATTCAACAACAATATCACAATGAAGGAAAAAGGAAGAGACTGAAACTGTGAAAGTAGTATTAGTAATCATGTATAAATTACACTAATCACTGAGCACTGAACTCAAGTGTCCACCTACCACATAATATAATTAATTAATTAATATTTATTATACTTATTAAGATCAGGAAGCTGGACAATGCCTGTAGACTCACAGTTAATAATTTTTTAAAATATTCCTAACAGTAACAGTAACAGTAACACTGATAACTGGCTGCCATCGAAAACAATCCTTGGTGATGTTATGACGATGTTAAACTATTACTAGTATTAGTACTAGTAGTATCATCAACTCTACTTCACAGTGCTGAACTAAGTGAAACAAGATGATGATGTTCATCAGACCACTAGGAACTAGTAAGTTTGCCGTCTGCAGAAATCCCTGCTGATGACAGTGATCATGAGTGATGTCGTCACATTGTCTTGAAAACTACAACCCATTTACACAATTATAATCACTTAATTGGGCCATGCTCAACACAGTTTCAGCTTAAGAGCCTAATAGTAATACCATCCAAAGTACTCAATTATATTAGGGCCACTTTCCCAACGCCTAACAAAAGTGCTGCCACTCAACAGGCCATACTATTTGGTACAAGTGTATAAATATGTATGTGATGATACAATGTCAAATCTACCACTTACAACTTACAGCAATTTACTTCCTTTTCAACATCATTTCCACAATGCATTTGGCTTGGCACACAGAAACAAGGAAAGAGGGAGTGAAACAGAGAGTGGAGGGAGGGAGATGGAAAGAGTGAAGGGGGAGAAAGAAAGGTGGGAAGTGGGTGGAGGTGCGGAGGAAGATAAAGGAGGATAGGGAGTGGGGGTGGGGAGATGAAAGCGAGAGACAGAGTTGCAAAGAGGCAGTGAATTTCTAATCAGAAGGGTCATGGAACCTGCTCAAGGCTAAAAACTAGTCAAATAGTAGGAGTGTAAGTAGAGGGTGGGTGTGTCCTATAGTAAGTTGTACTACATGTAACATGGAGTGGGTGTGTTCTAGCTCCTTCACTGGGCGTTCATTCTTCACTCATCAACTGTAAACAATGTAAAATTTTGTAAACAATGTGTGTGTGTGTACATCATTACAAGTGCAGGGGTGCTGAAAGCAAAGTTGCTATGTGAGTCAAAATTTAGCCAAATAACTTAAAGAGTCAAAATAAAAAATGTGAGTGAAAATTCACCCACCATATCAGGAACAATAACAGATTTGGGACAGTGATAATAATATTTTATTAATCCGCCTTTGCAAATTGTGATAACGGATTTGAGTTGGCATAAGCACAAGCAGAACTTTCGCCAGAGCATACCTGTGACCAGTAGATATATATCAAGAAATAAAGCAACTCCAACATAGCCCTAGCAACAATCGGTCATCTGATATTGAATCTCTACTGGAAGAAGAAGATTCTATGTTAGTATGTAGTGCTTCAGTTCACCATAACATTGATCTATACAAACATTCTTTCCTTCAGTTTCAGCGCATGACAGTCACCTGGAACCACCTAGAAGACTAGACAGTGTCTACAGACAATTTCAATTCAGCGCTGGTAGCTGCCAAACACTGACGACCAAGTCTTCATGCTGCACATCATCTACCAAAGCTGTCATTGTCAACTCTTAAACCCTGGCTTGAGTCTCAGAACAGCAATTGACAACTCATCTCCAACTTCACGTTTACCTTAATTTTTCTTCCAAATTAAGGCAACTTGAATGAAACAAACGCACAAGCACAGTTGTGAATTGTTACCTGGTGATCCCCAATGACCAAAACGTTAAGTGAACACCTTTTGCTTTTAGTTTTACCTGACAGTTGATGTAGCACAATCAGATGATTAATTATCAGTTAACTATTTGAAGATACAGAGACCTGACTTTGAGCAACCATTGTAGACGTAGGATTTTTGTTTTGTTTTGATAGTGTTGGGTGACATTCAAAAGTTAAACGTAAACTATTTTTAGTACTTTGTCAATGGCAAATCACAAACTCTCTAGTAAAATCCACCATCTAATGTCAATATCAGACAACAAACCTGTGAATATTTGTCTGGGAGAACGTAACTTTTCCTTTAACAAAGCTGTGGGATCACATGTACATAAACTGATGAGTGTGTGCAAAGCTGTGGACTGACAAGTAGTGTGCCTAACAATTGTAATTTTTAACAGTAAAAATAACACTAGTGTCTAGTCTATATCGTCTGATTAAAATATTAATCTTAGGTTCAGGATCTACAGAGAAAACAAAAGTATGTCTGTGAATGATGAGTGCTCAGATTAGTAATAGATTACCTACCTTTTCTCTCAGAATTTATTGACAAAGGTAATTAATTCATTTTTATTGTGTCAAGTATTGACCCTACAACACGTATTTCACTCTCAATTACATATGGTACAAATATGAAAATGTTTTATATGCAAATAAAACAGTGCAAAAGAACTATCAAGACATGAATCACCACCATGCGATAACTTCAATTAAGCATCGTTTGAAAAGGCCATGTAACATGATGTTCACATCGACAGATCAACAAAACATTTATAGGACAGGATCTATCTGAACATCCAAATGGGCACTTTAGACCCACCGATCACAAAATAAAGCCGTCTCTTCACCTTGTTTATGATGAAATTCTCTCGGACTTAGGCGTTATTCGTGCAAAGCATCAGCGCAGACAGCAGACACAAAAAGAATGAGTCAGACGAAGAAAACGAGAGAGCGAGAAGACAACAACAACAAAAAAAAAAAAGGAAGAAGAAGAAGAAGAAATTAGTAGCACATGAATGACAACGAATGAAATGACTGTACTCACCTGTCGTCCGTCCATCGTTTCAATTTCTGCCGTTTACAGTCACCCAAAATGTTACGATGAGTAAAAAGAGAGTTTCCAAATAACACAAAACGAATACGTCCCTGACACAGAAAACCAAGCGGAAGTGGACTTTTTCAATCTCTTTTATGGCGCCAAATCACCACTTTTCGTCTTGTCATGGATAATGGGAAGCAACTGTGTCAAGTGACTAAATATAGCCATGTACTTTTGTAGGCTGTGTACTGTCCCCTTTATAACAGTGTCCTCGCATTTAAAATAATAATAATAATAATAATAATAATAATAATAATAATAATAATAATAATAATAATAATAATAATAATAATAATAATAATGATGAATTTTATAAAGTGCGATTCCAAGTAACAGTTTGCTCAAACGCTCACCCATACGCACAAACCCATACATTTGCAGGCTCATTTACATCATAATTATACTTATAAATCCTATTCCTATCCTATCCTGTCCCGTAACCCTGAGGTCGTAGGGGCACCACAGATGATCGTTTAACCAGCATACTCCGTCTTTCTCTGTCCTTAGCAGCCCTGCTGGCTTCGCTCAGTGTCAAACCAGTCCATTCTCGAATGTTGTCCTCCCACCTCTTTTTCGGTCTCCCTCTTCTTCTGCCTCCTTGCACCGAGGTCTAGTCTGTGCAGGCATTTCTATATTTTCCTTCTATATTTAATCGTTGTTATAGAGCGTTTTTTCAGCTCAATAGTCGCTCAAGGCGCTGGCCGATACAGGATCTCACTCAAACCGCCCGAGGTGCGCACTTACGGCCTTTGGGCGCGCATGCCGACGCCCCAGACAACTGGGCACACCCCTGGGCGACCGGAAACGGGGGAAAAGAGACCTAATCTTTCCTGGTTAGGCCTACATTTAATCGCACGGACTTTAAAGATCCTGACGCTCATGTCCTAGATGGGTGTGCCGGCCAAACAAATACACCCAGCGTGCACTAGGTCCCTTCTCCCCATAGCAGTTGTCTGGGCGTCAGACGATGCGCCCAAAGGATGCAAGTGGGCGCCATGAGTTAAGCTATTTCCTGTATAGGCTCCAGCGCCTTGAGCAGGTGAGAAAGCGCTATATAAGCCTGTGTAAACCTAAGCTCGATTAAATAAAATAAAATAGTCCCATCACTATCCCCAAACGTCCCCGTGAATGTCCCACCGCCGTAGCTCAAGTGGTAGAACGTTCGCCTGGCACACCGATGACCCAGGTTCGAATCCCGTGGTGGGCGATATAAAATGTGGCCATTTTTCACTGTCCATTTTAGCAGTATGATTGCTCTGGTGGTTCAGTGTTGATTCAGGTCCCTACCCCTTCTTCCCTGGGATGGTTATCCCCGTCTGCCCTATCTCCAATGGTGGGTGTAGACGTTAAACCTCAATGTTCGTTCATTCCCCTTGAATAAAATGTTGTTCGTATACAGTTTATTAGGCCTGTATGTGGCTGGGAGGTCCTGCGGTTCAGTCTGCTTACGCTGAGTTTTGGTGTGCGGGAACAGCAACCATAGCAAGTTTAATGCATTAACAATATAGGCTTAGTATTTTAATTATTACTACTTTCCTGACACTGGCTGCAGACTCTGTCATGTCCTAGCTGTTTGTTTGTATTTCATGCTTGTGGTTATTTTGATATATTTATTTGAACTAATTTTGCTATGTCTTTAGAGCTCGGATGTTGTTTTTAAATGATTTTTTTTATGTTGTCCTCTCTCTCTCTCTCTCTCTCTCTCTCTCTCTCTCTCTCTCTCTCTCTCTCTCTCTCTCTCTCTTTCTCTCTCTCTCTCTATTTGTTGCAATGTTGAAGATGCTCCCCATTCTTTTTTCGTTTGTCTTTTTATTTTTTATTTAATCTGTTGGTGCTTGGTTTCATTCTCTTCATAAGACTGTGCTGATTCCAGTAGAATAATTTTTGTGGGTTTTTGTTGGTTTTTCTTTGTGTCAAAGTTACCTTGAATGTTTGTTCAGTATAGGTCTAATTACTGCGCTAGCAAGAATTCCCTCTATGTTGGTGTAGATAACAAAATGCAGGTTACAGTAATAGTATACTGCAATAGAACTAAAGAGAATTGTGCTCGGCGCAATGAAAAAGTTGATTAAATCAATTTTCAGTGTGCGACCTTACTTGCAAACAACTTGGCCTTGTGAAAGGAACAAAGAAGCAGCAAAATATTAACGCTTTTCAAGTCTTAATTGTAGATGCTGACTTGTATCTATCAGTTGCTCATTTTAGCATTTAAAATTTCAACAATGTGAAAAGTGTACCAGTAACTGTTGATGTAGCCTACATCCATGTCCAGCAGTTGTTTATACAAGCATACAACTCTAATAACAATGAGTCAAAGCCTTTGACTAATATATTGATTGAGCGTTTAAATGCTCAGTCCGTTGGCAATAAAAGTGCAGACACTTGTGACTTTGTTGTTGAGAAAGACTACGATGTGTTCTTTAGGTCCGAAACATGGTTAAAAGAGTGTGGTGATGAAGTTACTGTCAAAGGTCTTACTCCGGCTAGCTACTGTGTTGGTCACACGTTAGAGCGTGCCCTTCCAGATGTCTGATGATTCAACGTCAGCCCGTTGTTTTTTTAATTTCATTGTTTTTCGTTGTTGTTTTTTTTAAACCATCCTATTTTGATTGTATGCATTTGCAAAATGGATTGTTTCTCATTAACAACTTGTAAACCACACGGCATCTATTTTCTGTTGTTTTAAACGTTTTTAACAACTCCATCAAGAAAGACAGGTAAACCGCATTAAGCACAGATGTTTTGTAATAATTTTATTAAGGTGTCGGGAGTCAGTTCCAGTCAAGGTGAGTAGCAGCACGTGCATGCATGTGTCAGCAACACGTGCATGCAGGTCAGACAAAATACAAACGACAACGCAAAGTCATATGACGACCCAATAATGACCGACCCCGTGATGACAATAGAACTGTCTGCAAACATTTAAAACATGAGAACAAATTAATTAACAACTGTTGTAACTATCCTATCATATCCTATCCCGTAACTCGAAGGTCGTTGGGGCACCACATATGATCGTTTAACCAGCGTACTCCATCTTTCTCTGTCCTCAGCAACCGTCAGGGCTTCACTCAGAGTCAAGCCAGTCCATTCTTGAATGTTGTCCTTCCACTTCTCTTTCTGTCTCCCTCTTCTAATGACTCGAAACGAACGAGATGATCAGAATTGCTCCTGTTTTTGCGGAAACCACATTGAGAGATATGAAGAGCGTTGATTGATTCTAACTGCCACGTCAAAGGCTCGTGGATAATTCTTTCCATAGTTTTGCACAAACAGCTTGTAAGGGTTTATCCGCGATGCTGGTGCCAGAAAACGCGCATACAAGGCTGCAAGGTTCGTCCTCTATCGTTCTCTGGTACGCTCTAAATTGGATTATGGTAGCATCGTATATGGTTCCTATAGGAAAGCCGAATTGAAAGTCTTGGATTCAATCCATCCTCAAGGTCTTCGGATCTGTCTGGGGGCGTTTCGCACTTCCCCCGAAGGAAAGTCTCTACGCTGAGGCTGGCGAACCTCCCTTGGGGATCCGTAGGCTTCAGCTCGCCATGAACTATTTTCTCAAACTTAAAGCAAACCCAGAAAATCCCGCTTATGATTGTGTTCTAAACCATTTATTTACACTTAAATACTCCATCAAACCGACAGAAGTTCCTCCTTTTGGTATCAGAATACGTCCTCACTTTGACACTGCAGGCATAGATATTGACTGTTAATGATGACCAATTCCTAACTGTGCTCCCACATTGGAACCTCATCAAACTCATTTTCAACTTCTATCTCACATCCTTCAAAAAGACCGAAACTTCTGAAGCTGTTTATAAGCAACTTTATCTAGAACAATGTTCATTGTATAAAGGATGTGAAAAACCTTTTACGGACGGGTCGAAGAAATGAGACTCAGTTGCTGCTGCGTCGGTCTCTGGGAAACAACTCGACCAGCTTTTCCAACAGCGTATACCTGATTTTTGTTCTGTTTATATAGCTGAGCTCAAGGCAATTCATTTAGCTCTGAAACAGATTAATCAATCCAAAAGATCCTCATTTTTAATCATGTCTGATTCACTGTCAGCACTTCAGGCTCTTTCCACGAGAAAGATATCGCAACCTTTTCTGGCAGAGATCCATGACCTCCACACAGAACTTGTTTCTGAGGGTAAAAAGATAATATTTTATGTGGGTACCTAGTCACATGGGCATCTGCGGCAATATTGCAGTGGACAAAGCGGCTAAAAAAGCTCTGCATTTAGATTTCCTTTTTAGAGATTTTCCAATTTGTTCCATACTCTGACCTGCGTTGTATGACTGGCTCTTATTGTAAACGGCTCTGGCAGACCGAATGGTCTAATCAATTCAATAACCTATCCTATCCTATCCTATCCCGTAACTCGGAGGTCGTAGGGATACCACAGATGATCGTTTAACCAGCGTACTCCATCTTTCCATGTCCTCGGCAACCCTGATTGTTTCGCTCAGTGTCAAACCAGTTCATTCTCGAATGTTGTCCTCCCACCTCTTTTTCGGTCTCCTTCTTCTTCTACCTTCTTGCACTGTGCCTTGCAGGATGATCTTTGCAAGACCTGATGATCTGGTGACGTAGCCATACCATCGGAGTTTCCGTTTTTTCACCACTGTGAGCAGGTCATCGTGTTGTCCAATGGCTTGTGTGATGATCTGTCGGACTTCGTCGTTGGTGATGTGCTTTGTATAGAAAATGCCCAGAAGTCTTCTGTAGCACCTCATCTCAATGTTTTGTATTCTTCGTTGGATATCTGCTGTGAGAGTCCATGTTTCGCAAGCATATAGGAAGATGGAGATGACAAGGGAACGCAGCAGCCTTACCTTGGAGTGTAGACCAATGGTCCTGTCTTTCCAAATTGGCTTCAACCTCGCCAGGGCAGCAGTTGTTTGTGCGATCCTGGAGAGGACTTTCTGTCGGGAAACACACTGCATGATGAATAAAACCATTTACTCCATAGGGGCACCACAGACGATCCGGTATGGAGTAAATGGTTTTATTCAGCATGCAGTGTGTATTGGGCAAGAAAGACCTGGCAGGGTCCAATCCTCTCCAGGCTGTTGGCCACAGCCAATATCCACGAATACAGTGTTGCTCGCCTTGGCCGCGAGCACGTGGTCGTTGAACCTGTAGTAACATGAGGTTCCTGCGTCCTGGCCGGTGACTTCTGTGTAGAAGACTTTCGCCCAGTGATGCCGTGCTGACATCACCACTGTTAGTCGCCTCTTACGACACGTCAAGAAACGTTGGGTCTATTTTAATCAGTGCCCGAACCCACAGGGTGTATTTAATTCAATAACAAATTATTTAAATTCTTCGAGATTTGTCTGCTTCTTTGCCTAACTTTGCGTCCACCCGCAAAGAAGAAACTGTTTGGGCTCGCCTTCAAATTGGACATGCTTATGCCACCCATAGTTTACTTTAAAAAAAAAAAGGAGAAGAATAAGAAGAAGAACCACCATGGTTTTTTTTTTGTTTTTTTTTTACCTTCTCTTTTTTTCCAAATAAAAAAACAAGAAAACACCAGAATGCAAATCAATATTACAGAGCCAAGTGACTTAATCTTAATAGCTATCTGAACAGAGAAACAGGCAACAACGACCCCTCAAACCCAACCTTCCTCAAGCGAAAAAGAAAGGTCAGGTAAGGAGAGGAAAAAAGATATCCCCTCAATACCATTTACGCTACATATCCCCTCAATACCATTTACGCTACATACCCCCTCAATACCATTTACGCTATATATCCCCTCAATACCATTTACGCTACATATCCCCTCAATACCATTTACGCTACATATCCCCTCAATACCATTTACGCTACATACCCCCTCAATACCATTTACGCTACATATCCCCTCAATACCATTTACGCCCCATATCCCCTCAATATCGTTTACGCTACATATCCCCTCAATACCGTGTACGCTACATATCCCCTCAATACCATTTAAGCTACATATCCCCTCAATACCATTTACGCTACATACCTCCTCAATACCATTTACGCTACATATCCCCTCAATACCATTTACGCTACATATCCCCTCAATACCATTTACGCTACATACCCCTCAATACCATTTACGCTACATATCCCCTCAATACCATTTACGCTACATACCCCCTCAATACCATTTACGCTACATATCCCCTCAATACCATTTACGCTACATATCCCCTCAATACCATTTACGCTACATACCCCCTCAATACCATTTACGCTACATATTCCCTCAATACCATTTCATTTTCAAAAATACCTACTGGGTTCAGTTCCTTTCCGGGTCCGAACTCACCAATGGTCATTCTCGCAATCGATATTCTTTTCCTTCTCTCCTCACCCCCCCCCCCCCACCCCACCTTTGTTTTTTGTTGTGTTTTTTTTACAGCCAAGTACTTTATTATTGTTTGTTTCGTTTTTAACACAAAAGTGACATGATAAAGGAAAGACAGATAAGACTAAACAAAGACAGAGACTGTAGAACAATCATGTTTTCAAGGAAATAGAATAGCTAGATAACAAGTGAAGTAGGCAAGGCACAAGCCTTGATTTTCAAAGTTTTCAAGAGAATATTATATATCTTAACCACTAGTTAGTTGCCATTAAACGTCGTAATAATAACTGATTGTCAAAAATGGCACGCAAAGAATTCAATGCATTTGTTTTCTTGGCAATACTAATGCTCGATTTTCTTATAAAGATGATATGATTAGCGAAATTTGCTTCTTCCTCTGTTAACGATAATCTTTTAATTGCTGCACCAAAAAACACCTCTAGCATAGAACATTCAATCTTTTTACTACTTTTAGCAGACAGCATACTTCAAACAATTCCAAAAATCTGTTTACGTAATCATATTCATAAAAGACGTGTTCCATAAAGTCTACCTTGTCAAGGCAATAGTTCCAATCCTATCCTATCCTATCCTATCCTATCCTGTCCCGTAACCCGGAGGTCGTAGGGGCACCACAGATGATCGTTTAACCAGCATACTCCATCTTTCTCTGTCCTCAGCAGCCCTGATGGCTTCGCTCAGTGTCAAACCAGTCAATTCTCGAATCTTGTCCTCCCACCTCTTCTTCTACCTCCTTGCATTGTGCCTTGCAGAATGGTCTTTGCAAGGCCTGATGATCTGGTGACGTGGCCATACCACCGGAGTTTCCGTTTCTTCACCACTGTGAGCAGGTCATCGTGTTGTTCAATGGCTTGTGTGATGGTCTGTCGGACTTCGTCGTTGGTGATGTGTTGGGTATAGGAAATGCCCAGAAGTCTTCTGTAGCACCTCATCTCCATGCTTGGTATTTTTCGTTGTAGATCTGCTGTGAGGGTCCATGCTTCGCAAGCATATAGGAAGATGGAGATGACAAGGGAGCGCAGCATGCAGTCTTACTTTGGAATGTAGACTGATGGTCTTGTCTTTCCAAATGGGCTTCAACCTTGTCAGGGCAGCAGTTGTTTGTGCGATCCTGGAGAGGACTTCCTGTCGGGACTCATTGTCTGAAACAATGGCTCCCAAATATTTGAAGCTATGCACTGTGTTGAGGGATTGGCCTTGGACTTTGATGTCCGTGTTAATGCCATTGGTGTTGTTGGTCATCATTTTGGTCTTCTCTGCACTTATTTCCATTCCATAAGCTCTGGAGGTGGTGTCAAGCCTCTGTACCAGCTGTTCAAGTTCTTGTTCCTTTCCAGCCAATTCATCAATGTCATCCGCAAAACGAAGATTGGAGATTGCTCTACCCCCTATGCTGACTGTGCCTTCGTGATCTGCAAGAGCATCTGAAATGATGCGCTCTAGGAAGATGTTGAAGAGTGTTGGAGAGAGTAGGCATCCTTGACGCACACCGATTGTTGTTCTGAACCAATTCCCGACGACGCTGTTATGGAGGACTGCACTGGTAGCCTTGTCATACAGGCTTTTGTTGACTTCAATAATGTTAGGGCTGATGTTGTACACTTTCATTGTTGCCCATAGAGCTGCATGCCAGACTCGGTCAAACGCCTTCTTGAAGTCTATGAACACATGATACAGATGTTGTTGGTGCTGTAGGTATTTCTCACAGATTATTCTGAGGTTGAAAATCTGTTCAGTGGTACTTCGCCCTGCCCTGAATCCTGCTTGTTCTTCAGCTATGATTTGTGTTTGAACCTGTTGAGTATTATTTTCAGGAGGACCTTGCTGGGATGGCTGATGAGGCTGATGGTGCGGTAATTTTCACACTCCTGAAGGTTATTTTTTGGGGGGAAGAGTGATGACAAGCGACTGGGTCCATGGTGTAGGCCATTCCCCACTCTAAGGCAATAGATACAATTGTTTTTATTGACGACTTTCATTTTCTGCAGTTGTATGTTCGTAGGGTGAATATTAGGTATGATTTTCCATGGCAGTTCTATTAAACGGACTTCTTAAATTGCTTTCCTTGGCATTAGCCACTCTTTGTCGTTAATGTCAATATTAAATTTGTTGTTCCATAGGGCAAATGCGTGCGGTTTGAGTGTGTGATTTGCAGCTGCAGCAGTATTTAACATTTGTTTAATTAATTTAGGTTTACAATAACAAATAATACCACTAGATTCATAAATGTCTTCCATTGTGAATTCGCCAGCGTTTAACCATTCTTTCCAGCTCTTTGGTTTTAACGTTTACTAACGCATTGTACTCAAACATAACATTACATTTATTTTTACAAACGATTGCTGCATTTCATCCAAGGAATACAGTCTGTTTTCTGTTACATTTATGAGATATTGTATCTTCTTTTCAGTTCCACTGTTAACCCAATATGCAAAATGCAAGACACTATCTTTATATTGAACAATCTGATTATTAAATAACATCCGATTACACACGTTGTGTTTCTTGACTTCGTTTATCGGTGTCAAATGTTTATAAGATTTTCTGGGTTTCACTCATAAGCGGCTAATGACTTGTAGAAAACCCCTCCTTTCCATGACCTATATACATTGATACGGTGACCTACTACTGGCTTCACGCACTCTGCGTAGCAGAGACTGACCGAGGTTTACATACGTCAGCTACGCAGTACGGGCTTCATGTTCACTTCGGGCACTCCCAGATTCTTAAGCACCAGCACTGTTTCCACTTATTTCTCCCCCTTTCCTTCCTTCATTTTAAGTTCTCTTTCTCCTCTACCTTCCTTACTTTTCTATCTCTCCCGTTGAGTCATTGTATGGATGGGATTATTGGTTGGGGGTGAGCGACCTGGGAAGGGGTGGGTAGGGGAATAGCTCAGTCGACGGAGCGTCGAGTTCGTGCTCCATAGACTGCAGGTTCAATCCTGTTTGCCTTGAACATTAAACTCGCTGTTGGCACTGGTCATCTTACTGAAGAAACCCAATCTGGTGATTTAAACTTCTGTGCATAGTGAGGGAGGTTGGGGTGGGGTAATTGTATTTGAAGAGTAGTTTCAAATAAGGAAGAGTTGATGGACCTAACCCTCCTTGGCCCGGGTGGCGCTGTACTATGGCTATATAGTTGAAGCTGGGGAAGCGACCCACATGTTTTTAAATCAAACCAACAAACAAGCAAAGCGATATAGTGTATTAAACTGTCTTTATGTTTGTATGTGTATTGTGCTCTGTGGGTTCGGGCAAATAGAATAGACCCAACGTTTCCCGGCGTGTCGTAAGAGGCGACTAACAGGGGTGATGTTAGCACGGCATCACTGGGCGAAAGTCTTCTACACAGAAGTCACCGGCCAGGGCGGAGGAACCTCACGTTACTACAGGTTCAACGACCACGTGCTCAGGGCCAAGGCGAGCCACACTGTATTCGTGGATTTCGGCTGTGGCCAACAGCCTGGAGAGGATTGGGCCCTGCCAGGTCTTTTTTGCCTAAGACACAACACATGACGAGGCTATCCACTAATTCCATGCCGGATCGGTCGTCGCCCGGAACAAGGACCGCGCCTTCCGTTGGCCACCAGGACGGAGGTGAAAAGTATGCTACTGATGGACAAATTAGCAAGATCCGCACGAGAAACAACATCGTCATTCCTATCCTATCCTGTCCCATAACCCGAAGGTCGTAGGGGCAACACAGATGATCGCTTAACCAGCATACTCCATCTTTCTCTGTCCTCAGCAGCCCTCATGGCTTCGCTCAGTGTCAAACCAGTCCATTCTCGAATGTTGTCCTCCCACCTCTTTTTCGGTCTCCCCCTTCTTCTACCTCCTTGCACTGTGCCTTGCAGAATGGTCTTTGCAAGGCCTGATGATCTGGTGACGTGGCCATACCATCGGAGTTTCCGTTTCTTCACCACTGTGAGCAGGTCATCGTGTTGTCCAATGGCTTGTGTGATGGTCTGTCGGACTTCAACGTTGGTGATGTGTTGGGTATAGGAAATGCACAGAAGTCTTCTGTAGCACCTCATCTCCATGCTTTGTATTCTTCGTTGGAGATCTGCTGTGAGGGTCCATGCTTCGCAAGCATATAGGAAGATGGAGATGACCAGAGAGCGCAGCAGTCTTACTTTGGAATGTAGACTGATGGTTCTGTCTTTCCAAATGGGCTTCAACCTTGTCAGGGCAGCAGTTGTTTGTGCGATCCTGGAGAGGACTTCCTGTCGAGACCCATTGTCTGACACAATGGCTCCTAAATATTTGAAGCTGTGCACTGTGTTGAGGGATTGGCCTTGTACTTTGATGTCCGTGTTGATGCCATTGGTGTTGTTGGTCATCATTTTGGTCTTCTCTGCACTTATTTCCATTCCATAAGCTCTGGAGGTGGTGTCAAGCCTCTGTACAAGCTGTTCAAGTTCTTGTTCCTCTCCAGCCAATCCATCAATATCATCCGCAAAACGAAGATTGGAGATTGCTCTGCCCCCTATGCTGACTGTGCCTTCGTGATCTGCAAGAGCATCTGACATGATGCGCTCTAGGAAGATGTTGAAGAGTGTTGGAGAGAGTAGGCATCCTTGACGCACACCGATTGTTGTTCTGAACCAGTTCCCGATGACGCTGTTATGGAGGACTGCACTGGTAGCCTTGTCATACAGGCTTTTGATGACTTCTATAATTTTAGGGCTGATGTTGTACACTTTCATGGTTGCCCATAGAGCTGCATGCCAGACTCGGTCAAATGCCTTCTTGAAGTCTATGAACACATGATATAGATGTTGTTGGTGCTGTAGGTATTTCTCACAGATTATTCTGAGGTTGAAAATCTGTTCAGTGGTACTTCGCCCTGCCATGAATCCTGCTTGTTCTTCAGCTATGATTTGTTCAGCTTGTGGTTTCAACCTGTTGAGTATTATTTTCAGGAGGACCTTGCTGGGATGGCTGATGAGGCTGATGGTGCGGTAATTTTCACACTCCTGAAGGTTACCTTTTTTGGGAAGAGTGATGACAAGCGACTGGGTCCATGGTGTAGGCCATTCCCCACTCTGCCAGATCTTGTTACAGATAATGGTGAGAGCATCAGTCATCGCTTCTCCTCCTGCTTGTAGCAGTTCCGCTGGTATGTTGTCCACTCCCGCTGACTTCCCTTTCTTCAGCGATTGCACTGCTGCCTCAACTTCTTCCCGGAGAATTGGGAGGATTTCTTCTTCTTCTCTGCTCTCGGGACATGTTAGAACTGATGGGTCTCCATTTGGTGTATGGTTGTAAAGGTCAGAGCAGTACTCTGTCCATCTGTCCAAGACTTCTTGTTCTTCTGTAAGGCAAATGCCAAACTTGCTTTGGATAGTGGAGACTTTGGGCTGTTTAACACTTGTCAGCCGCTTCACAGTCTGGTAGGCCTTCTTGCTGTTGTTCTTGTTCAGATTGTTCTCTATTTCCTGGCATTGATCTTCTATCCAGTTCTCCTTTGCTGTGCGCATGCCTTTTCGGATGTCATTGTTGATTTTTCGGTAGACATCAGCTCCCTGTGAGGTGTTCTTTTTCTTTTTTAACTCTCTTCGTTTATCACACAGATCCAAAAGTTCAGGTGTGATCCACGGTTTCTTCTTTGGTCGGTGCTTGCCAAGGATCTCAGTGGCGGCATCTGTTACAGCTGAGTTGAAGGTATTGGTCATGGTGTTGACATCTACTTCGCCTGCCCCCAAAATAAGCAGTGGTGCAAATTTCCCTCCAATTGTGGCCTGAAATATTTTTGCCACCTCCGGGTCTTGCAGTTTGTCCAGGTCGAACTTCAGCCTAGTGCACTTTGCTGTATTTACTCTCTTCAAATGGAGCCGGAAAGACATCATCACGAGATCGTGGTCACTTCCAATGTCTGCTCCTGGAAAAGTGCGTGTCCTGCCAATGTTGATGCTTGATCTGAAGCGTTTCTTGACCATGATGTAGTCGATCTGGTTGTGATGTTCCCCGCCGGGACTGTGCCATGTCCATCGTCTGGATTTTTTGTGGAGACCAAGCGTGTTTGCCAGTACCAGATTGTTGTATCTGGCAAACTCCAATAGCCTCAGACCCCTGTCATTTGTCTCGTTGTTGCAGTGGGGTCCGCATGTGTCTCCCCAGTTGTGGTGCGCATCTTGGCCAACCTTGGCATTCCAGTCGCCTTGCACTATGACTATGTCCTTCTTCGGCACTTGGTCAAGGACCGCCTGTATATTTTCATAAAAATCCTCCACTTCGCTGTCTTCATAGTCTGATGTTGGGGCATAGGCCTGGATGATGGTAATGTTGAAAGGGGTTGCTCTCAGACGGATGGTAATGAGTCTACTGGAGACTGGGCGGCAACCCATGACAGTGGCTAGAATGTTCTTGTGGACCAAGAATCCAACACCGTGTTCGTGCCTGTCATCTCTACCGCTGAAATAGAGCTTGTGGCCTTTGTCAGTCGTTGTTTCACCTAGGCCTTTCCAGCGCAGTTCGCTGATACCTAGAACGTTCCATCGATAGTGGTCCAGCTCGTGGGCCAGTTCTTCTAATTTTCCTTCCGCAGTTAGGGTCCTGACATTCCAGGTTCCTATGACGATGTTGTTTCTCGTGCGGATCTTGCTAATTTGTCCATCAGTAGCATACTTTTCACCTCCGTCCTGGTGGCCAACGGAAGGCGCGGTCCTTGTGTAGCCGGGCGACGACCGATCCGGCATGGAATTAGTGGATAGCCTCATCATGTGTTGTGTCTTGGGCAAAAAAAAAGACCTGGCAGGGCCCAATCCTCTCCAGGCTGTTGGCCACAGCCGAAATCCACGAATACAGTGTGGCTCGCCTTGGCCCTGACATCGTCATTGGAACCTGGAATGTCAGGACCCTAACTGCGGAAGGAAAATTAGAAGAACTGGCCCACGAGCTGGACCACTATCGATGGAACGTTCTAGGTATCAGCGAACTGCGCTGGAAAGGCCTAGGTGAAACAACGACTGACAAAGGCCACAAGCTCTATTTCAGCGGTAGAGATGACAGGCACGAACACGGCGTTGGATTCTTGGTCCACAAGAACATTCTAGCCACTGTCATGGGTTGCCGCCCAGTCTCCAGTAGACTCATTACCATCCGTCTGAGAGCAACCCCTTTCAACATTACCATCATCCAGGCCTATGCCCCAACATCAGACTATGAAGACAGCGAAGTGGAGGATTTTTATGAAAATATACAGGCGGTCCTTGACCAAGTGCCGAAGAAGGACATAGTCATAGTGCAAGGCGACTGGAATGCCAAGGTTGGCCAAGATGCGCACCACAACTGGGGAGACACATGCGGACCCCACTGCAACAACGAGACAAATGACAGGGGTCTAAGGTTATTGGAGTTTTGCCAGATACAACAATCTGGTACTGGCAAACACGCTTGGTCTCCACAAAAAATCCAGACGATGGACATGGCACAGTCCCGGCGGGGAACATCACAACCAGATCGACTACATCATGGTCAAGAAACGCTTCAGATCAAGCATCAACATTGGCAGGACACGCACTTTTCCAGGAGCAGACATTGGAAGTGACCACGATCTCGTGATGATGTCTTTCCGGCTCCATTTGAAGAGAGTAAATACAGCAAAGTGCACTAGGCTGAAGTTCGACCTGGACAAACTGCAAGACCCGGAGGTGGCAAAAATATTTCAGGCCACAATTGGAGGGAAATTTGCACCACTGCTTATTTTGGGGGCAGGCGAAGTAGATGTCAACACCATGACCTATACCTTCAACTCAGCTGTAACAGATGCCGCCACTGAGATCCTTGGCAAGCACCGACCAAAGAAGAAGCCGTGGATCACACCTGAACTTTTGGATCTGTGTGATAAACGAAGAGAGTTAAAAAAGAAAAAGAACCCCTCACAGGGAGCTGATGTCTACCGAAAAATCAACAATGACATCCGAAAAGGCATGCGCACAGCAAAGGAGAACTGGATAGAAGATCAATGCCAGGAAATAGAAAACAATCTGAACAAGAACAACAGCAAGAAGGCCTACCAGACTGTGAAGCGGCTGACAAGTGTTAAACAGCCCAAAGTCTCCACTATCCAAAGCAAGTCTGGCATTTGCCTTACAGAAGAACAAGAAGTCTTGGACAGATGGACAGAGTACTGCTCTGACATTTACAACCATACACCAAATGGAGACCCATCAGTCCTAGCATGTCCCGAGAGCAGAGAAGAAGAAGAAATCCTCCCAATTCTCCGGGAAGAAGTTGAGGCAGCAGTGCAATTGCTGAAGAAAGGGAAGTCAGCGGGAGTGGACAACATACCAGCGGAACTGCTACAAGCAGGAGGAGAAGCGATGACTGATGCTCTCACCGTTATCTGTAACAAGATCTGGCAGAGTGGGGAATGGCCTACACCATGGACCCAGTCGCTTGTCATCACTCTTCCCAAAAAAGGTAACCTTCAGGAGTGTGAAAATTACCGCACCATCAGCCTCATCAGCCATCCCAGCAAGGTCCTCCTGAAAAAAATACTCAACAGGTTGAAACCACAAGCTGAACAAATCATAGCTGAAGAACAAGCAGGATTCATGGCAGGGCGAAGTACCACTGAACAGATTTTCAACCTCAGAATAATCTGTGAGAAATACCTACAGCACCAACAACATCTATATCATGTGTTCATAGACTTCAAGAAGGCATTTGACCGAGTCTGGCATGCAGCTCTATGGGCAACCATGAAAGTGTACAACATCAGCCCTAAAATTATAGAAGTCATCAAAAGCCTGTATGACAAGGCTACCAGTGCAGTCCTCCATAACAGCGTCATCGGGAACTGGTTCAGAACAACAATCGGTGTGCGTCAAGGATGCCTACTCTCTCCAACACTCTTCAACATCTTCCTAGAGCGCATCATGTCAGATGCTCTTGCAGATCACGAAGGCACAGTCAGCATAGGGGGCAGAGCAATCTCCAATCTTCGTTTTGCGGATGATATTGATGGATTGGCTGGAGAGGAACAAGAACTTGAACAGCTTGTACAGAGGCTTGACACCACCTCCAGAGCTTATGGAATGGAAATAAGTGCAGAGAAGACCAAAATGATGACCAACAACACCAATGGCATCAACACGGACATCAAAGCACAAGGCCAATCCCTCAACACAGTGCACAGCTTCAAATATTTAGGAGCCATTGTGTCAGACAATGGGTCTCGACAGGAAGTCCTCTCCAGGATCGCACAAACAACTGCTGCCCTGACAAGGTTGAAGCCCATTTGGAAAGACAGAACCATCAGTCTACATTCCAAAGTAAGACTGCTGCGCTCTCTGGTCATCTCCATCTTCCTATATGCTTGCGAAGCATGGACCCTCACAGCAGATCTCCAACGAAGAATACAAAGCATGGAGATGAGGTGCTACAGAAGACTTCTGTGCATTTCCTATACCCAACACATCACCAACGACGAAGTCCGACAGACCATCACACAAGCCATTGGACAACACGATGACCTGCTCACAGTGGTGAAGAAACGGAAACTCCGATGGTATGGCCACGTCACCAGATCATCAGGCCTTGCAAAGACCATTCTGCAAGGCACAGTGCAAGGAGGTAGAAGAAGGGGGAGACCGAAAAAGAGGTGGGAGGACAACATTCGAGAATGGACTGGTTTGACACTGAGCGAAGCCATGAGGGCTGCTGAGGACAGAGAAAGATGGAGTATGCTGGTTAAACGATCATCTGTGGTGCCCCTACGACCTTTGGGTTATGGGACAGGATAGGATAGGATAGGATAGGAATGTTTTTGTATTCAAATATGAGCACGTCTTTCCAGAAATCATTCTGTATTGAATGTATTGCCTTAGCTTTATCTTCTCTACAATTGAAATCAAAACTGCCGAGTTTTCCTGCTAGGTGTAAATGCCAAGCAGGAATGAAAGTCCAATTTTCATTGTTTTCCTGCCCACTGCAGATAGTAACATTCCTACCCTATCCTATTTTATCCCGTAACTCGGAGGTCGTAAGGGCACCACAGATGATCATTTAACCAGCGTTCTCCATCTTTCTCTGTCCTCAGCAACCCTTATAGCTTCACTCAGTGTCATACCAGTCCATTCTCGAATGTTGTCCTCCCACCTCTTTTTCGGTCTCCCTCTTCTACCTCCTTGCACTGTGCCTTGCAGGATGGTCTTTGCAAGGCCTGATGATCTGGTGACGTGGCCATACCACCGGAGTTTCCGTTTCTTCACCACTGTGAGCAGGTCATCGTGTTGTTCAATGGCTTGTGTGATGGTCTGTCGAACTTCGTCGATGGTGATGTACTGGATATAGGAAATGCCCAGAAGTCTTCTGTAGCACCTCATCTCCATGCTTTGTATTCTTCGTTGTAGATCTGCTGTGAGGGTCCATGTTTCGCAAGCGTATATGAAGATGGAGATGACAAGGGAGCGCAGCAGTCTTACCTTGGAATGTAGATTGATGGTCCTGTCTTTTCAAATGGGCTTCAACCTTGCCAGAGCAGCAGTTGTTTGTGCGATCCTGGAGAGGACTTCTTGTCTAGTAACATTGTTGAGTGAAAACCATGTCAACCATCTCAAGACCTCCATTGCTGTATTCGCTTTGTAATAATTTTCTTTAGATTTTTTGAAAAACATTTCTTTTCGAAAATGTTCTCTGCCATAAAAATGTGTACAACAGCCGATTGACTTTTCCTAACACATCTTTTGGTATTCCAACGGACCTCATAACAAAGTCAAACTGACTAACAACAAACGTTTTTATAATTACCGTTTTACCGTGTATGCTCAAGTCTCTCTTACTCCACATTTTTTTTAGCGCATTTAACTTTTCAATTCTGCTCAGCCAGTTATCTTCTATTTTCTTTGCAGTCAAATTGTTTTGAAAATATATTCTCAAAATTTTTATCTTGTCTACAACAGTGAATGGTAGACCAATGTCTGCAGCCTGGCTACCACACCGCAGAGCTTTGGTTTTGTGAGGATTAAGCCTTAAGCCCGAGAATTTTAAAAAGGTGTTTAAGATGTTTTGAGCAATTCTCATTCTTATCATTGAGGAACAGAGTAGTGTCATCTGCCAGTTGTTTGATTTGTAGGGGAATATTTTCTGCTATTGGGTTTGGTAAGGGAATTCCTTTTATCGCACTGTTACGTAATTTGATGGCCAAACATTCCAGAGATGAAAAAGGAAATTCTTGTCAGATCCCACAATCAACTTTAAAACGTTGTGACAGCCATCCCGCATGGTTTATATTACTATACGTTTCGTTTGTGAGCACAGTAACCCATCTTTTGAAGTCTTCTTAAAAGCCAAATGCATCAAAAGCGTGTAGAAGGAATTGTTTACTAATATAATAGAGTCGATGACCTGCTAACAGTGGTGAAGAAACGGAAACACCGATGGTATGGCCACGTCACCAGATCATCAGGCCTTGCAAAGACTATTCTGCAAGGCACAGTGCAAGGAAGTAGAAGAAGAGGGAGACCGAAAAAGAGGTGGGAGGACAACATTAGAGAATGGACTGGTTTGACACTGAGCGAAGCCATCAGGGCTGGTGAGGACAGAGAAAGATGGAGTATGCTGGTTAAACGATCATCTGTGGTGCCCCCACGACCTTCGGGTTACGGGACAGGATAGGATAGGATAGGATAATAGAGTCAAATGGTTTGGAGTAATCTAACGCCAGCAGATAACCAGCTTTTCCTGTAACGTTTAAATAATTAATAACATCGTCGATTGTTCTTAAGACAGAGCTAATATTAGTAATAATAATAATAGTAACCAACTTGATCTTCGTTGATCAATTTTTGAATAACTTGGGAAAGCCTGTGTCCGAGAGCTTTAGCCAACATTTTGTTGTCAGAATTTGTTAGTGTAATTGGTGGCCAGTTACTTATTTTAGTTGATCCCTAGGCAAGTCTTTACGTTTATGCAACAAAATGATTACCCCTTGTCTCTGGCTCTACGACAGTTCCCCCTCTCTAAACGATTCAGCAAAGGAATCAGTCACTATTGTGTTCACTTTTGACCAAAAAAATGTCATACATTCGATCGTAAAGCCCTCGCATCCGGGAGCTGATCCGTTTTTCATTGAACTGCAATACCTCCGAAGCTTCCACCAAAGAAATTATCCGTTCGCAAATGTGAGAGTTGTGTGTATTGTTCGTTTACCATGAAATCATTGGCCGCTTGCGAGATGTTAGGTTCCTCTGTGGTCTGACTATAGAGACTTGTATAATAATTTACTTGTTCCTGTAGTATTTGCCCCTGTTCGGTGATTACCTCCCCTTATGTACGCGTAAGTCTAGTAATTGTGTTTCTTTTGCCTTTAGTTTTTTCTCTAAGCTACAGAAAAATTTCGTATTTTTTTCCCCATCTTCTATCCATATCACCCGTGCCCTGGTTTGTGCCCCCCCCCCCTCCCTCTTGCTTTATTCAGCTGAATCAATGCCAACTTGTTTTTAATTGCTAGCAACTTAGATTGGAGATCCGTACTTTCGGAGTTGTGTATTATCTGGTTTTTGGTCTCTTTAAGTTCACACTCCAATGTTAATGTGCCATTCAGGCTGGTGCATGCTTTCTTTTTACCATTTGGTAGAACAAAATTCTCGAATTTCAATTTAGCACATTCCCCATTTTTCTACGTTACTTTCTATTAATCCAAAGCTTTCATTATTTAATGTGGAGTCCAAGAACACATTCATTTTCTGAACAAAAGCAACGTCCTTTAAATAGCTGTTGTTAAAGTGCCAATATCCGGAACCACGAACAAAATTAGAGTCGTTTAATTCGACTGCTACAGCCTTATGATCTGTACTGGGAATGCTGTGATGTTCACAAGAAACAAGCCAAGGTAAGACTCCCTCTGTGGCAAAGCAATAGTCCAGCCTCCTAGCTATAAATGGGTTATGTCTGTTCCATGTGTAATCTTTTTCTCCAGCATGAAAGATGTAATTTAAAGAGACCGAAAACCAGATAATACACAACTTCAAAAGTACGGACCTCCAATCTAAGTTGTTAACAATAAAAAAAAAAACAAGCTGGCGTTGATTCAGCTGAATAAAACAAGGGAGGCACAAACCAGGGCACGGGTGAAAAGAAGCTGGGGAAAAAAATACAAAATTTTTCTGTAGCGGAGAGCATAATTGGGTGTTGCACAACTAGGCGTTCCACGGTCCAGGGCGTGGGTCGTATTGATAAGTACAATGAGTTTGGGTTTTCAAGCTTTAATGTAGCGGTAGTTCAGACTCAAAATTACTAAACAGTTCAGATCATTTTAATGATAGCTTTGCCCACCGCCGTAGCTCATTTGGTAGAGCGTTCGCCTGGCACACCGATGACCCAGGTTCGAATCCCGTGGTGGGCGATATAAAATGTGGCCATTTTCACTGTCCATTTTAGCAGTATGATTGCTTTGGTGGTACAGTGTTGATTCAGGTCCCTACCCCTCTTTCCCTGGGATGGTTATCCCCGTCTGCCATATCGCCAATGGTGGGTGTAGACGTTAAACCTCAATGTTCTTCATGATAGCTTTATATTACAAAAGTCAAAAGCGCTTTATTCCAGAAAACCCCATAGGGCACGTCGTGGATACAACAAAAAAGAATAAAAATAAACATAGAATAACCATCAAAATCATAAAATACAATATAAAATACATATGTACATATATTACAAAAATAACAGTTAATCTTTCACACTCGCATTATAAGACAAATAATAAACATTTACAAAATACCTATCCTATCCTATCCTATCCTGTCCCATAACCCGAAGGTCGTAGGGGCACCACAGATGATCGCTTAACCAGCATACTCCATCTTTCTCTGTCCTCAGCAGCCCTCATGGCTTCGCTCAGTGTCAAACCAGTCCATTCTCGAATGTTGTCCTCCCACCTCTTTTTCGGTCTCCCCCTTCTTCTACCTCCTTGCACTGTGCCTTGCAGAATGGTCTTTGCAAGGCCTGATGATCTGGTGACGTGGCCATACCATCGGAGTTTCCGTTTCTTCACCACTGTGAGCAGGTCATCGTGTTGTCCAATGGCTTGTGTGATGGTCTGTCGGACTTCAACGTTGGTGATGTGTTGGGTATAGGAAATGCACAGAAGTCTTCTGTAGCACCTCATCTCCATGCTTTGTATTCTTCGTTGGAGATCTGCTGTGAGGGTCCATGCTTCGCAAGCATATAGGAAGATGGAGATGACCAGAGAGCGCAGCAGTCTTACTTTGGAATGTAGACTGATGGTTCTGTCTTTCCAAATGGGCTTCAACCTTGTCAGGGCAGCAGTTGTTTGTGCGATCCTGGAGAGGACTTCCTGTCGAGACCCATTGTCTGACACAATGGCTCCTAAATATTTGAAGCTGTGCACTGTGTTGAGGGATTGGCCTTGTACTTTGATGTCCGTGTTGATGCCATTGGTGTTGTTGGTCATCATTTTGGTCTTCTCTGCACTTATTTCCATTCCATAAGCTCTGGAGGTGGTGTCAAGCCTCTGTACCAGCTGTTCAAGTTCTTGTTCCTCTCCAGCCAATCCATCAATATCATCCGCAAAACGAAGATTGGAGATTGCTCTGCCCCCTATGCTGACTGTGCCTTCGTGATCTGCAAGAGCATCTGACATGATGCGCTCTAGGAAGATGTTGAAGAGTGTTGGGGAGAGTAGGCATCCTTGACGCACACCGATTGTTGTTCTGAACCAGTTCCCGATGACGCTGTTATGGAGGACTGCACTGGTAGCCTTGTCATACAGGCTTTTGATGACTTCTATAATTTTAGGGCTGATGTTGTACACTTTCATGGTTGCCCATAGAGCTGCATGCCAGACTCGGTCAAATGCCTTCTTGAAGTCTATGAACACATGATATAGATGTTGTTGGTGCTGTAGGTATTTCTCACAGATTATTCTGAGGTTGAAAATCTGTTCGGTGGTACTTCTCCCTGCCATGAATCCTGCTTGTTCTTCAGCTATGATTTGTTCAGCTTGTGGTTTCAACCTGTTGAGTATTATTTTCAGGAGGACCTTGCTGGGATGGCTGATGAGGCTGATGGTGCGGTAATTTTCACACTCCTGAAGGTTACCTTTTTTGGGAAGAGTGATGACAAGCGACTGGGTCCATGGTGTAGGCCATTCCCCACTCTGCCAGATCTTGTTACAGATAATGGTGAGAGCATCAGTCATCGCTTCTCCTCCTGCTTGTAGCAGTTCCGCTGGTATGTTGTCCACTCCCGCTGACTTCCCTTTCTTCAGCGATTGCACTGCTGCCTCAACTTCTTCCCGGAGAATTGGGAGGATTTCTTCTTCTTCTCTGCTCTCGGGACATGCTAGAACTGATGGGTCTCCATTTGGTGTATGGTTGTAAAGGTCAGAGCAGTACTCTGTCCATCTGTCCAAGACTTCTTGTTCTTCTGTAAGGCAAATGCCAGACTTGCTTTGGATAGTGGAGACTTTGGGCTGTTTAACACTTGTCAGCCGCTTCACAGTCTGGTAGGCCTTCTTGCTGTTGTTCTTGTTCAGATTGTTCTCTATTTCCTGGCATTGATCTTCTATCCAGTTCTCCTTTGCTGTGCGCATGCCTTTTCGGATGTCATTGTTGATTTTTCGGTAGACATCAGCTCCCTGTGAGGTGTTCTTTTTCTTTTTAACTCTCTTCGTTTATCACACAGATCCAAAAGTTCAGGTGTGATCCACGGCTTCTTCTTTGGTCGGTGCTTGCCAAGGATCTCAGTGGCGGCATCTGTTACAGCTGAGTTGAAGGTATTGGTCATGGTGTTGACATCTACTTCGCCTGCCCCAAAAATAAGCAGTGGTGCAAATTTCCCTCCAATTGTGGCCTGAAATATTTTTGCCACCTCCGGGTCTTGCAGTTTGTCCAGGTCGAACTTCAGCCTAGTGCACTTTGCTGTATTTACTCTCTTCAAATGGAGCCGGAAAGACATCATCACGAGATCGTGGTCACTTCCAATGTCTGCTCCTGGAAAAGTGCGTGTCCTGCCAATGTTGATGCTTGATCTGAAGCGTTTCTTGACCATGATGTAGTCGATCTGGTTGTGATGTTCCCCGCCGGGACTGTGCCATGTCCATCGTCTGGATTTTTTGTGGAGACCAAGCGTGTTTGCCAGTACCAGATTGTTGTATCTGGCAAACTCCAATAGCCTCAGACCCCTGTCATTTGTCTCGTTGTTGCAGTGGGGTCCACATGTGTCTCCCCAGTTGTGGTGCGCATCTTGGCCAACCTTGGCATTCCAGTCGCCTTGCACTATGACTATGTCCTTCTTCGGCACTTGGTCAAGGGCCGCCTGTATATTTTCATAAAAATCCTCCACTTCGCTGTCTTCATAGTCTGATGTTGGAGCATAGGCCTGGATGATGGTAATGTTACACAATCATTATTATCACACAACACAAGCATACTACATAAAACTTATGTCCACACAATCTGATCGCCAATTGCACGCACTCTCTCGCAAGATTGAGTGATAAAGAAATGAAAATTACCAGTTTTAATGATCTGGTATCCTTAACGATTGAAGAGGTTTGCGGAAAAGTTTTGTTATCTACTTCGTTACGCTGTTATTTTCAGTGTAGGTTATTGCATTTGTTGTTGAGATGTTTAGTTTAGTCTCGACGTAAAGGCCGCAAGTAAATGTTAAAGTTAAAATTGCTGAGTTAGTAATTAGTGGCCTGCAGGCGCTCGGATCAGTGCGTGTGATTACGTGTGACTCCGCGCATGCTTGCGCATGCATATGGGCCCAAGGCCGTTGTGCATTAAAACTTCTCTCTCTCTCTCGCTCTCTCTCTCTCTCTCTCTCTCTCTCTCTCTCTCTCTCTCTCTCTCTCTCTCTCTCTCTCTCTCTCTCTCTCTCTCTCTCTCTCTCTCTGTCACACTTCTCTCTCTCTCTCTCTCTCTCTCTCTCTCTCTCTCTCTGTCACACTTCTCTCTCTCTCTCTCTCTCTGTCTCTCTCTCTCTCTCTCTCTCTCTCTCTCTCTCTCTCTCTCTCTCTCTCTCTCTCTCTCTGTCACACTTCTCTCTCTCTCTCTCTCTCTGTCACACTTCTCTCTCTCTCTCTCTCTCTCTCTCTCTCTCTCTCTCTCTCTCTCTCTCTGTCACACTTCTCTCTCTCTCTCTCTCTCTCTGTCACACTTCTCTCTCTCTCTCTCTCTCTCTCTGTCACACTTCTCTCTCTCTCTCTCTCTCTCTCTCTCTCTCTGTCACACTTCTCTCTCTCTCTCTCTCTCTCTCTCTGTCACACTTCTCTCTCTCTCTCTCTCTCTCTCTCTCTCTCTCTCTCTCTCTTCACATCTCTCTGAGTCTCCCTCCCACATCTTTCTCTCTCTCTCTCTCTCTCTCTCTCTCTTCACATCTCTCTGAGTGTCCCTCCCACATCTTTCTCTCTCTCTCTCTCTCTCTCTCTCTCTCTCTCTCTCTCTCCCTCTCACACTTCTCTCTCTCTCACTCACCCTCCTGTAGTGGATTTTTTCTGAGGAAAGCCCGTGGCCGAAATGTTCTACTTTCTGTTTTGAAACTGAAATAATTGCTGTTGACGCTGAGTACTCCCAAAGAAAGTACAGCTACGCAAAGAAGGTTCATTTCGACTCTTACTGCGAAACGGAAGTTGCGAGCGCCAACTAGCGGAATAAGTGATAACTCGCTTCGGCCTTAGCGCTTAGCAATGGAGGAAAGCGTATCAAATCAAGTAAACAAACCTAGAATCCGTCCTGGTGGGCAACACTGCAGCGCTTTTAACTGCACAAATGGACGATACAAGTGCCCTGGACTTTCGTTTTTTAATTTTTCAAAGGAAGAATCAAACATAATTATAACCAAATCTAACAACGTTGATCTAGATCTACCACTCGATGTAAACTGTATTTTCTTTGTTGATACTGAAATTTATCATATCCCAATTTCTTACAAATGGAAGATGAGGGGAGGGGGGAGGGGAAGGCGTAGTTTTAATTGCTGCTTAAGAGTAATTTAAAAAAAAAAGAAAAAGAAAAAATAGTAGGCCTAATGAAATATTATTGCATGACTCATTGACTGGATGTGTTGTCTTGTAAAGAAAAACTATTAAAAAAAAAGAAGTAATTTTTAAGCAAATAATTCTTCATAAATGCATCTAAGAATAAAAATCCAAGAGCAAAAACTATTAATTATTATCCTTTTAATGTATAATGCTACTAGTTAATTGTCTAGTATTATCAGATTTTGTTGTTGTTGTTGCATGTGAAATGTATGCAGAAAAAATACCAAATGTGATTTTTTAAATCTTTCAAATGTAAAATACCATTTTCTGTGTGACTGTATTCCCTTTCCATTACATTTGGTTTAAGCAGACAGGAAAAGGGTTAATTGTATTTGTTTTGTCTTGCAAAACTTCTGTTTCTTTGTAGGTATGTCTTAATCTTGCTAAACAAAAAGTAAACAACAGATTTAATTATAAAAACCTAACATTCTTACCCTTTTCATTATTTTAAACATACATTTATTGAGATGACAGTACTTTACAAAAAATGATAATTGCTGAAGTTTCCTTTATATGAGAGAGAGAGAGAGAGAGAGAGAGAGAGAGAGAGAGTCATCATTGTTGCTTTTTGTTGCTATAATATTCATATTAAATGTCAGAAAAAGAAACACAAATGTTTGAAGCTATTTTTTTCAGCTTTTATAAATGCATGATGGTTTAACAATAAAGTAACATAATTGATGCAGCCTGCTGCAATGTACAGATCTAATATTATAAATGACTACAAATATTTCTTATTTGACTATTTTTATTGTTGCACTGTTTGGTCTTATCTAGGTGCAATTTCCAATGTAATGATTCATGCAAAAAAAATAATGCTTTTAAACGTTAAATGTGTTTTCTTTAAAAGCTTCACTGTTCACTCTTCTTGTTGCAGTGCTTTATTTCTCTACTTCTATAGTCTTGATGTCTGTTGGTTTATATATTATTTATTTCTTCAGAATACATATAAAATATATACATCACAAGCAGCAGGGACAAGCAACAAGCATGCTTATATAAGCCTATCCCTGTGCGAGTAAATTTCAGAGTTAAATTTGGCAGAAGAATATTAACATTGTGCAATATATACATATACACATACACACACATGTCTGTTCTTTTTCTTTAGTCTATCTTAACCTATCAAATTTCCTTTTGCAACTACAGTTCTATTATAGAGATAGCCTATATTAAACCATAATGATGATGATGATGATGATGAAAATGATGATGATAAACAGTAGGCCTAATAATTTATAGGCTTATTTACACAGTTGATCGAAATGAAAGCAGTAAATATAATTTTAAGATGAGAGCCTAACAGTAGGTTAGCAGCGATTAAAATCAGAAGTGCAGTGTAAATGAGATAAACAGTAGATTGGAACACAGTTATTAACTGGAAATGCTAAATCAAGCAATGTTCAGAAAAGCTATTACCGGTATTCAAGCTTACTTTTGGGTTTGAGTTTTGACGGATCTAGGATGAGTACAGGCCTACTGAATCATCAGCATTGGTACGGTAATTTAATCGGCTGAATGCATAATTCAAGCAACTTGTTGGCAAGCTGTATTTACATTATTAAAATCAGACACTTATTAACTTACTTTCAAAAAAAAAAGCAGAATCGCTTGTTAATTTAAGCAAGCGAGTGTCCGGAACATAATCTACTGAAGCGGTTTGTTTACATAGCGCTAAGAACAAATTATCGCCCTTGGAATCATTTATCACGAGAATCGCTGGGGGGCGCTACGAGTGGCTACGTTTTGTAACTTTATATAGGCACTCGCCGAGATGAACCTTCTTTGCGTAGCTGTACTTTCTTTGGTACTCCATAATCAAAGCTCGTGAATAAGTCCTTCCTTTCCAAAGGGAAAATCCACTCACTTAACATTTTCGTTTTCGATTTGATAGAGAGACGTGTCTCGCCTTTTCCAAAGTGAGGAGGAGAGAAGGGGGAGGGGGAGAGAGGAAGCGGGTACGGAACAAAGAGTGCGATGGAGGGGCGTGTTGAGGTGGTAAAGGAGAGCAGGCCCTGTTCCCCTTCTGCTTAACCTGGGTGGTAAAAATGTCGTGTTGAAGAGAGAGAGAGAGAGAGAGAGAGAGAGAGTGTGTGTGGGGGGGGGGGGTGCTTGCGTGCGCGTGTGTGTGTGCGTGTGTGTGTGCGTGTGTGTGTAGTTGGCGGATGGGTGGGTGGATTTTAATGGGAGGTGTGGTCGCAGGAAGTCAGTGTTTTTCTGTCCAGCAAGGTGGAATGACTGCATCAGTTATGTAGTCACGATTAATGCTTGCTGCTGTTCATGTACCGTACCTAATGCTTTCTGACCACAGGCGCTTGTATCTGGACACGCGAGTGCCTATGCCTGTGACGCTTCTCCTTTTGGTCATTATAGATTATTATAAATAACCAAAGGGAGACGCGTCACAGGCATAGGCGTTCGCGTGTCCAGATACACGCGCCTGTGTTTCTGATCTATTCCCTCTTCACAAGAGCTATGTAGGAGAAAGAATAAGCTTCCAAAGCTTAGCTAAGGTTCGCCTACGCAGCTCGTTTCACTTTGTATTCAAACATTCCCTATCCCTTCTAAGAAAACAAGACCAAGCACTATTTTTTTTAATATACAAAGAGATTTGTAAGAATGAACTAACACACGAAGATGTAGACTATTAAAGATTGCGGTCTATTGGGTAACAGTGGAACGCCGCGTGTTCTCATTGTACGCTGTCACTGTAATGACCGTTGATTGTTGAAACTACTATGGTAATTATGTACAATAATAAAGATCCTGATTCCAATTTAATTACCCCATTAAATGAGCTCAATTCGCATATACCTCGAACTCCACAACATTAATGATGTTAAACAAGACGGCAAGTCATTCCAATGTTGTTGGGGTGTTTTTTTCTGGACGTTGACACAGGCACGAAGTTTGGTCAAAATCCGTTGGGTAGTTGTGGAGATAGGGCTTCCAACGGACTGACAGGCCGACATTGGGCTCCTTCTGATTTCTCCCGACTATTTCAAAGTATTTCTAGATTAGACTGGAAATACAACAAGAATAAATGTTGTTATAACCTGGAGGAGGAAGTATGACTAGACCCAGCCTGCGTATTATTTACTCGAAGCTTTAATTACCATTTACATCAAAATACAACTATACTGCGATCACTTACGCACCAACATGTCTTCAATTTCCATTAGGCGGGCAGAAGAGAGGATATGTTTTAGGTAGTGTTAGGTAGGGTATGATAGAATGTATGTGTGTGTGTGAGGGTGTGTGTGTCTGTCTGTCTGTGTGTTCGGGTGTGTGAGATTGTGCACTTGCGTTAGAATCAATACAGCGATGTTTTCACGTTTAACGTGTTTGGGGTTCACACAAGGTTAATATCATTATTTTAATGTGTCGGCTTCACGGTACATGTGACTTTATATCTCTGAAGTCGTGTATTTGAGCGAGTCGGATGATAAGAATCTATGTATCGTTATATCGCTAAAATGATAAACCATTCACTGTACATCCTGGTCACTTCACAATGACCAAACATAAAATAGGAATGACCATGGACATTGGTAAGTTGATGTATTACACACACCATTCACAGATAACAGCAACAGTGAAACTTATTGCAACGTCACCAAAGGGTAGACTTTCACAGATTGATGTTAAATTCCCCTGATCCCCTCCCCCCCCTCCCCTCCCCTCCTCCTCTCCCCTCACGCCTTTTCTCCTATTTTGTTGTAAGGTTTATTACTTGTGTTTTTGGGTATTTGGTAATGTCTAATATCACCGGAATGTGTTAATAGACAATCAATGAAACATTGATTGATGGATCCTGATCACTTCATAATGCATTATGCGTTATCGCTCAGGCGTAATTGAAACACTTCATAATTATAGGCTTTTTCCTTTGGGGTGGGTAGGTGGGAGGGAGTGTTGACCCAGGAGCGAGAGAAAGAGAAAGGGGAAGGAGGGAAGGATGAGCAAGGAGCGGGTGGTGGGTGGAAGCCGAAGGACACAGTCCTACCCACACTGCGTAACACAGACGGCCGAGACTGGTAAGGAGTGTGATTCCTGCCCATTACTACAGATCGCCGCGCTTTGAGCCTGATCTGGGGAAAGGCGCGTATATAGCATCCAGTATTATTATTATTATTATTATTATTATTATTATTATTATTATTATTATTATTATTATTATTATTACTAACATGGTATCAGAGGATAGGATAGGATAGGATAGGATAAGATAGGATCCAGATGGCCTACATTTCAAATGCAAGCCACCCTCTCTACATTATAATCTCAAGCGCAATGAGGATTAATTTATCCGGGGGATACCTGCGCTAAACATGACTATATCTTCATCATCATCGTCATCATCGTCATCATCATCATCATCATCATCATCATCATCATCATCATCATCATCATCATTATCGTCGTCATCATTCGTCATCAGTACGAGATGATTGGTTGGTTGTTTTAATAACGTCTTCTTCATCGAAATGATTAGGTGCACGCACACGCGCGCGCGAACACACATGCACATACACACCAACACACCAAAAACAACATCAACAAATATTTAATCAATTACTGGAGAATCAATTAAAGCTTTTGCCTAACCTAACATCAAAACTTATGTTATCAGCAGAACTCATATATTTTGTAAATCAGTTGGCAAAAGAGGGCGAATATGAATGCATTGAAGTAATACAGGTGCTTCAAAGGTATACCTTCATTATAAAAGCAGTTTATATTTGTATAATATTTGGTTTTAATCAATTCCGAGATTATTTTCTCCCTTTCCATATATGGCGTGAGTGCCGAAGGTCATGCACTGTGCATGTGTTGATAAGTGCAGTCAAGTTCCATGTTATATTTCTTCCTTGACATTTTCCTTCCGGGTGCTCAAGCGCTCCCCAAAAGCATTATTACTACGAATACTACCCCTTGACTAGGGCCATATCTCTCACATTATTACAACAATCGTTGCAACTAGTCTAGTGGTAAAGCTTTCGCCTTGCACCGCGATGACCAAGGTTTCAAATCCTTGGTAGGTAATATTAAAGAGACCCCTTTCCCCCCCCCCCCCATTCTTCATCTGTGATTGCTCTGTTGTTTTGCCGCTCCTGTGCGTTACGATCTCGGCGACCAATGGACCTATAGCTATTGTTAACTTCGAGGGGTCAGGAACAGTTACCGTAGAAAACTCCACCTTTGTAATAATTAGCAATTGAAACGTAGATGGGTCCCCTTTGAAAGGTTTGACAATAGACATAAGACATAGACATTACATTACATTACATGATTATTGCTTTAGGTCCAGCGGACTCTTCCGAGCCAAATCAGGACCGGACAACCCCTGATCCGCATAAAAGATCCGCTGAAACAACCCTAGTGGTAAAACTGAAAGCTCTCCACCAGCCAGTCACTTTACAATAAAGACATCCCACGCAGGGGACGCTGAGGCTGTACTCTAATTTATCGAACCCCCGTTTACAAAAACAAAATAGAATACAAATATTATTATAAATTATCAACAAAACACATACATATAAACTGCCTACATTGTTAAATAATAACATCATAGGAAGCCCTAGTGACCACCTGGCAGAAAGCGTCCAATATTCCCAAGCTGATCCAATAGACCTCATACACAAATAAGGAGTCTCGCCCCGGAAGAGTTTTCAAGAAAAAAGGTAGATGACTGGTCTAGCGAAGAAGAAGATAGTATAGCAGATTGATAGGAAAGAGCAGGAATGAGAAAGAGCAAATGAGAAAGACAGCGACAGTGGGAATTTAAAGCACTAAATTTCCAGAAAGTGGGGATACTATTTATACTGAAACCCCCGGCACCCCAACGGGGGTAGACATAGACATAAGACCTAAGACATAAGATTCTTTATTCGCTTCAAATGTCACACACAGAAGAATTTGCTTTGCGCGTCTGGGAATGGCATAAATCATTGACCATAACAATTAAAAACACAATTGGTCCCGACATCTATGAATGGCTCGGGAATTAAAAGCAATGATATTCATTCACTCATATCCACAAAGCATCAGCGAACCGCACACCAATGACGTCAAGAAACAAAACAAAAAAGCAGACTACCCAAAAAAGAAAGAAAAGAAAACAACAACAAAAAAGCATGCGCTCACACACACACACACACACACACACACACACACACAACCACACACACACACACACACAGAGGGTACATCCAGCTGGACAACCCCTCACGCATGGTACGTTCATAACTTAATAATATAGGCCTATTGTATGGTGTAGTTGTAACATTATAAAGGAGAGACAGATCCGAGAAATAGTTAGCGATTTTAGCAGTATAAGGGGAATCGGACTCACAGAGGCCTACTACCTCTATTATGACGGAGACTTTGAGGCTACCTTTGTTGTTTATTTAATATAATAATAATAATAATAATAATAATAATAATAATAATAATAATAATAATATTAATAATAATAATAATAAAGTAATAATATTATAGTAATAATAAAGTAATAATATTATAGTAATAATATAATAATAATATTATAGTAATATAATACAGATGTTACAAGGTCAATCCCTCAACACAGTACATAGCTTCAAATATTTAGGAGCCATTGTATCAGACAATGGGTCCCGACAGGAAGTCCTCACATGATCGCACAAACAACTGCTGCCCTGGCGAGGTTGAAGCCAAGTTGGAAAGACAGGACCATCAGTCTACATTCCAAGGCAAGACTGCTGCGCTCCCTTGTCATCTCCATCTTCCTATATGCTTGCGAAACATGGACCCTCACAGCAGATCTACAACGAAGAATACAAAGCATGGAGATGAGGTGCTACAGAAGACTTCTTCATATACCCAACACAACACCAACGACGAAGTCCGACAGACCATCACACAAGCCATTGGACAACACGATGACCTGCTCACAGTGGTGAAAAAACGTAAACTCCGATGGTATGGCCACGTCACCAGATCATCAGGTCTTGCAAAGACCATCCTGCAAGGCACAGTGCAAGGAGGTAGAAGACGAGGGAAACCGAAAAAGAGGTGGGAGAACACCATTCGAGAATGTACTGGTTGGACACTGAGCGAAACAATCAGGGTTGCTGAGGACAGAGAAAGATGGAGTATGCTGGTTAAACGATCATCTGTGGTGCCCTTACGACCTCCGAGTTATGGGATAGAATAGGATATGATAGGATAAAGAACTCCGAATATTATATTACCCCATCAAAAACAATGTATATTTAATACAGCTATCCTTATGTTCAAAATCACACACGTAGAAACACCTGCATATATATCTTGATACATTTTTTACTAAGCCAGTTGATGGGCCTAGACTTCTTAATTATAAACTACCCCTCCCTTGCATTGAATTATACAAAAATAGCCTATCATTTAATGGAGCTAGTGTATGGAACTCTGTCCCTCTGGAGTGTAAACATTGTGACACAATGTTTTCTTTCAAATGTAAAATATGTAGGCATCTGCGAAATTAATTATGAAAGTGACGTATAACAACATATTTAAGAACACAGTCATTCGTTTATTTATTTATTTATTTATTTATTTATTTATTTATTTATTTATTTATTTATTTATTATTGTTATTATTATTATTATTATTATTATTATTATTATTATTATTATTATTATTATTATTATTATTATTATTATTATTGAAACCCCCGGCACTCCAACGGGGAATTTGTTAAGGGACAGATTGGAAGATTAGACTGTATCATTAGTCTAAAATCTTTTAACCTAATAAAAAAAAAAGTTTGAAAAAAAGTTTCGAAGTTTCAAGGTCTATTTATGTACGGCATCTCTTTTTCTTGGGCAATTTCTTTTTAACAACGATCCCAGGCAGCTGACTGCCACATGATGAACATGGGTTAGTAATGGTTATAGGTTGTAGGGTTAAGGCTTTACAGCGAACTATGAACTGTCAATGAACTCTCCAACAGCATGAACGAGTTTTTAAAAAGTTTACAAACATTTACAGCAAAAAAGGACCTACCACAAAGTCAGCAGTAGTTTGTGCGCTTGGAGCTCATATATTGACGAATTGCGCACTATAGCGTTTTAGTAGTAGTAGTAGTAGTAGTAGTAGTAGTAGTAGTAGTAGTAGTAGTAGTAGTAGTAGTAGTAGTAGTAGTAGTAGTAGTAAGATAAGATAAGTTAAGATAAGATAAGACAACTTTATTATCTTTTACAAGAAATTACATTGTGGTGTACAACCAACAAGGAATAAACATCACAATAATAATAACAACAATCATAATGACAATGAGGATAAAAATGCACAGTCACACATGAATATAATTACACTTATGCGTAGTAGTAGTAGTAGTAGTAGTAGTAGTAGTAGTAGTAGTAGTAGTAGTAGTAGTAGTAGTAATGAGAGGATTCAAGCTGCTTTAGCTGTTATCTTAAACTGCCAGATAATAAAAGGTGCGGTCCTCTTTTCCTCTCTTTTTGACCTTCCCCTTCTCCCCATTTCCATGTTGGCACCCTTGTTGATCTCTACGTCGTATCGGCCTGTTATCAGTGGCAGGCTGCATCAGGAAGTACAATCTTCTCAGCGGAGCGGACGCCCCACCAAGGCAACTTCTCTCTCTTTCAATAGATTCTAGTCTGAATAGTTAAGTTTGGATCCAGTATAGTTTGAATGGTGAATAGTTTGGATCCAGTATAGTTTGAATGGTGAATAGTTTGCATCCTGTATAGTTTGAATGGTGAATAGTTTGGATCCAGTATAGTTTGATTGGTGAATAGTTTGTGTCCTGTATAGTTTGAAAGGTCAATAGTTTTTGTTATGTATAGTTTGAATGGTGAACAGTTTGGATCCAGTATAGATTGAATGGTGAATAGTGGGTCCTGTATAGTTTGAATGGTGAATAATTTGGATCCAGTATAGTTTGAATGGTGAATAGTTTGTGTCCTGTATAGTTTCAATGGTGAATATTTTGTGTCCTGTATAGTTTCAATGGTGAATAGTTTGTTTCCTGTATAGTTTGAATCGTGAATAGTGTGTGTCCTGTATAGCTTGAATATTGAATTATTTGGATCCGGTATAGTTTGAATGGTGAATAGTTTATGTTCTGTATGATTTGAATAGTGAATAGTTTGTGTCCTGTATAGTTTGAATGGTGAATAGTGCGGGTCCTGTATAGTTTGAATGGTGAGTAGTTTGTGTCCTGTATAATTTGATGGTGAATAGTTTGCGTCCTGTATAGCTTGAATGGTGAACAGTTTGTGTCCTGTATAGCTTGAACGGTGAATAGTTTGTGTCCTGTATAGTTTGAAAGGTGAATAATTTGTGTCCTGTATATTTCGAATGGTGAATAATATAGTTTTAATGGTGAATATTTTGTGTCCTGTATAGTTTGAATGGTGAATAGTTCGTGTCCTGTCTAGTTTTAATGGTGAATAGTTTGTATCCTGTTAAGATTGAATTATGAATAGTTTGTGTCCAGACTAGTTTGGTTCTTGTATATTTCGTATGCTTTAGCTCAGTGGGAAAGTGACGGCAAAAACAATTGACACATTGCATGAACATTAATACAAGCTATAACATTGCAGGCTGTTGTTGGAGCTACCAATGGTGACGGCATGGAATGACAGACAAAATTTATAAACACCACCCTGGTGCGCTCTCTCTAGTATAAACCGAGGTCCAGTCTGTTCTACATCGCACGGATTTTAATGATCCTGACGCTCATGTCCTAGACGAGCAAATGACGGTTATCCCGCAGGCACTATGTCCCGTCTCCCGCTCCAACCACCCCCACCCCACCCCACCCCTCTCCTTCCACCTCAACCCTCGATCGCCCAGGACTGTGCTCAGTTGTCTGGGGGCGTTATACGAGACGCCTCAGGCATCAAGTTGACGCCTCGGGTGGAGTTATATCCTATTTGGGCCAACGCCTTGAGCAGCTTTTGAATGGGAAAAGCGCGCTATATATTAACATTTAAGAGGTTCGCTTAGTAATCTCAAGTGATATCAAACCTTAACATGCCTAGGCTAGTCATCTGATCATAGACCACACAGGGGAAGGGGGGATTCCTGATGACAGAGTTAGGGGATCCACCTCGTGTTTTTTTTTGAGTAAATTTACGTCCCCGGACACATTAAGCGTATAGGGGACGGGTGAAACACCACACTTAGGGATCCACCTCGTGACGATTTTTTAATGAAGTGAGATTCGTCCTCCCACGTGACTCGCTTAAAAAGGTGATAAGTCAGGTGACTGTTCTGGATAAAGTTACCGGCCTTGTCGCTTGCTCCTTCAGTCGTCGTTGCGGATTGCTGCTGGTGTCTTGGACTCCTTGAACTTTTCGCTTCAGCTAAACAACTTTTGACTTCAATCAATCAACCACTGACTTCTTTTCATTCCGCGAACATGGTATGTTGTTCAAGTTGGTGTTTGAGGATTGGTTACAGGATTTATTGTTAGACGGTATTTTCTTGATTTGTACGTGTGGGTAATAAAACTAAAACTACTTGCTTATTTATGTACGTATATTTATTTTAATGAGAAAGAAGGTAAGGTCTAAAAATCTTCCTGTATGCACAGACAGAAAATAAAAAAAAATGGAACTGAAAAGTAGGGTTGTGAAATACTGGACTTGTAAGTGTAGAAATAAATGTTTGACTTTTACTGCGCAAGCTGCGAAGAGCTTTGATGAAGTTTATACGATTGACTAGTGCACTATAGCATGACCGTGGCCAAACGGAACTGCAGGAATAAAACTCGTACCTTAGAATGGTTGTAATGTGGAAGAAGAAATGAGATAAAATTGTGTACGATTTTATTTTCCTTTTGTGCCATAATACGTTTTACTTCGTCACTCTTTGAGCTGACTGTTTAGTGGGGCTATGACATATAATATATTTCCATTGTGTTGACAATGAATGACTTGTGAAGTTCTTGCATAGCTCTACGCCGAAGGGCATGACTGTAGCGCTGGTGGTGGGAGAGAGGTGGACACACACACACACACACACACACACACACACACACACATACACACACGCGCACACGCTGGCACGCACGGCAGGATAGGATGCGTAGCACCTAATTTTACAACACTTTTACATCTACACTATCACCCTAATCTATACATCCTGTTGCAAACAGACCATCGACTACTCATCATTTATACTGGCCTTACACACAGTGACATCCACACATGGATGTACAACTATGAAATAAACAAACTTTAGCAGGACTTTAAAAAAAAAAAGCTAGATCTTCTTTGAATGAGTTTATTCGCCGTTCAATTTGACTTCCTTGTGCAGTAAAATGTGAAACAGCTACCAGTACTAGATTGTCAACAAGTGTATGAATAAATAAATGCATTAGCTGGGAAACAAGAAAGTTTGCGTAACACTCAGGGAGAGGTTGCTTCGCTTAAAGAGATGGAACTGGAGAACATTGTCAGCACCTTAGATAATTATAATCCCTAATAAATGCTTCTTAGGGTCCTCACTAATGAATGATTGACTTGCAGTGCGTCCAAGAGCATCAAAGCCTTTAGCTAAGGTTATGTTACTTCTTGTTTGAATGAAAATTAACGACAATAGATTTGTTTTCTATGTTTTAAAAAACAGGTAAACATCGGTCTGTCGCAACAACCCTGTCAGTAGTAATTTAATGCTCGCTTCCTTTTTCTTTCTTTTTTTTTAAAATTTCCTTTTAAATTACATTAATTGTCAATATCGCGTTTTGTTTGTGTATTTCATTTCACGTTAGCAATGAACTTTGAAGTTTAAGGTGGGTCTACACTCACCATTGACGATATTGCAGATTGGGGAATCACCATCCCAGGGAAAAAGGGGTAGGGACCTACATCAACACTGAACCACCAGAGCAATCCTAGTACCAAGATGGACAGTAAACATAATGTCGCTTTAATTTTGCTCAGCGTGGGATTTCATGTTAGTGATATTTGAGAAGCTAAATAATAAGGAAAAAACTACAACCCCACAAAGTAAAAATAAGTTTTCTTCAAAAGCACATTAATTACTGATAACATTGTAACATGTCGCAGTAACCGCATTTCAAGTGCGGCACCGCACCCGACAAATAACCATTTCATTAATTTTATTATTATTTAATTTTAAGAGATAATGATATTTTGGCTAAGGCGAACTCGTCGTTCAAATGCCACTTAAGTTTACTTTGTGCAAAGCTAACAATGCCATGCTTATTCAAAATAAAGAATGGCATACGTATAAGTTGCATTCATTACGATTTTAAATTAAACGGAATTTCCAACTGGACAATATTTACGGTATCATTGTGTAAGCCTTTAATTTGGTAATTGTCCGCACAATATTTCAATAATGTCATTACTTAAGTTTTTGTCGTCTTCGTGTTCGTTAGTTCCTGTGATTTCCGTTTCGTTTTGTTATTGTTGGAATGACAAATGTCCGTATAAGATATTTATCATGTTGTGTACTTGTAGTGTTCTTGTCCAATAATTACACAGTTGAGGCGCGGGTAACAGTGACTGTGTGTGTGTGTGCGTGTGTGTGTGTGTGCCTGCGTGTGTGTGTTTTTTTAAATTTCAAATCACTACTTTACTGTGAACTGTGGCGTTTGAACGACAGGGTTGTTATTGTGCACGTGACAATGAAATGACGTGACATCAGGTTGACTGTAGGTTTAAAGTACTCGTGAGGTGTGTGTCTGCCCGTTGGCAGCGGCTGGAAACTAGCTCCATGTGGTCTACGAAATACTGCACAAGTTGTAATACGTAATACAGCATATATTGTACAATGAAACATTTTAACTAGTTCTTCCATAGACTTTGCACGCCTGATTTCATTAACAATAATAATACCATAGGAAGCCTTAGTGACCAGTTTGTTTGTAGATTATAGTCACACGACACTTTCGCATATAGGTGACTACTGGACCGATTTATACTGACACCAGCTGCGGGCCAGTTGTTGGTAAAGGGGAAAATAATATGATCACACGTTGACCGATCCGGGATTCGAACCAGCGACCTTTCGGTTACTAGCAAGACGCTCTTACCAACTGAGCTACCCGGCTCCTCTAGTGACCAGTTGGCAGAAAGCGTCCAATAGCCCCAAGCTGACCCTAGAGACCCAATACACAAACGAGGAGTTATGGGAGAGTTTTCAAGTCTATCGAAGAAGATAGTAGATCGATAGAACGAGAAAGAACAAATGAGAATGCCAGAAACAGTGGTAATTTAAAGCACTACATTTCTACCTTACATTACGTTGTATAGATTAACGTCCCCTGACACATAGCGTATAGGGGACTATTGTAATTTCTACAAAGTGGGGATACTATTTTATACCGAAAACCCCGGCACCCCAACGGGGGTAAACGTCATAGGCCTATGATAGTTGAACGTTCAGCACATAATGCAATTGACCTATACAGCTCTGAAACTGTACATTCTTTGCCTATATTATTGACTTCCCAGTTAAAGGACTGTAGTTTTCGATGTAAATGAAGATGTTATAGGTTCGTTGCTCACGGTTTGGGAATACACTGTTTCAATGGCTGATTCCTTTCTCCAAATGCACAATCTGGTCCCATTCTTCAATCTATGATGCAAGTGTACTCTACTGTAATCTGCTGCACCCTACTGTACCCCACTGTACCCTACTGTACCCCCACTGTACCCCACTGTACCCTACTGTACCCCACTGTACCCTACTGTACCCCACTGTACCCCACTGTACCCTACTAATGCTAGCGCAATGCTATCGAAGATCCCCTTTCTTATTACTATCGCGGATCCATTCTATTTGGTTAACGCTCCTTGGGTCTGAGCTACGTTGTGTGGTGATGATATTCGCCACATGGACGCTTGACTTTGAAAAGGCGAGACAACTCGTCTTTCAGTACAGTACTATTTAACAAGAGGACACAGGCACCGCCCTCATTGGGCTGACCCAGAAAAAAGAGAGATCCATTACATACCATCATTGAACTTACTATCATGCAGTCTATCAATCGATAATTTAATATAAAGTCTCTTCAATTTGCACGTTGGAGATTTTAGAAGGAGAAAAAATAATAACAACAGGAAAATTATCACTTCAATATTGTTTCAGAACATGATATTAATGTTAAGTTGCCTGGTATTATAATCGTGAAAATATATGTTTAACACAATAATAGAAAAGAAAAAAATAAAATAAAATGAGATAAGTACATAAATATATAACAGACAACAATATTTGAACTAGCAAGAATGCTGTTTAAGGATTTCCATATAAGCATATAAGGTTAAATATGGAAGGTTTCCATATGAGCATATAAGGTTTTATATGAAAGATTTCCTCATAATTAAATTATAAATTTATAAAATTTGTATAAATGTGTGCGCAGAAGTGCGTCATGATGTTGCTGATGTCGCTGTCGATCCTTGTGGCGTTGTCATTCGGCAGCAGCAGCAGCGACTTAAAATTTGTGAGGGTGATGCCGATGGATGAAATCATAGACATGGAACACACATGGCAACAATGGAAACTTCAATATGGTGAGGATGATGATGATGATGATGATGATGATGATGATGATGATGATGATGATGATGATGATGATGATGATGACTATTACTACTATTGCTGCTACTACTATTACCTACTACTACTACTACTACTACTACTACTACTACTACTACTACTACTACTACTACTACCACTACTACTACTATTACTACTACAACAACAACTACTACTACTACTACTACCACCACCACCACCATCCAATCTGACTGACCTGATTTGTTTCTGATTTGATGTTTCTAAGCACTATTGTTTCAAGATACATAATCTCACATGGGATGTTTGCTTTAAGAAAAAATGAAAATACGTTTTTAATAATAATAATAATAATAATAATAATAATAATAATAATAATAATAATAATAATAATAATAATAATAATAATAATAATAATAACGGATTTTTATATAGCGGGTACTCCAGCCTATGACCAGACTCACCACGCTTTACATAGTCATTACATAAAAATACATGCACTCGATCAAACATCATTTTTGCTACGATACACCAAAAGACGGAACAGTAAAGGTACAGACTATTTACAACTATGTACACAAATGACAAAAAAGACAGAAATAGACTATTTACAACAATGTACATAACTGACAAAAAAGACAGAAATAGAATAGCAAAAACCTATTCACAGGTATTTATATGCCCGGTAAAACTAAAACCCAGGAAGAAAATCAGTATAAATATTTACAGCCTTGTATACACTTAAGGATCAGACAGAGACAAAAGAGGAGAAGAATGGCAGTGGGATACAAATCAGTCTGAATAATGCAGTTTGAAGAGGTGGGTTTTGAGAGCCTTTTTGAATGCTTGTGTTGATTGTATGTTGCGGATATTCACAACTTTCCGGCACCTCTCATAAAAACTCGTGGGTATCGCCATTATAAATTAAAACGAGGTTAGAATGAAACCAAGTTCCGGTCTGGCTTGTTTTGCTTTTATCAAAGCTTGATGCGTGACTTTTAAATATGGCAAATTGCCGAAAACGACGATTGTTAGAACCAGAAAACGAGTGGTATAAGTATAAAAACGGTGGAGGAAGTACATGCTCAGTGAAAGGATGCAAAAAACAATCGTAGAGGCCTGTATTCGTGGCGACTTCGGAGGTGCGTCGATCATCGACAGAAAGTGAAACAGGACCTGAAGACTCTTGTAGTTTTTCATAGCTTCGCCGTCGCAACCTTCACAAAACACGAAGTAGTCGACTATGTTAGGCGAGCGTTGTGGCCAAGTGGGCTAAGGCGGGATTAACTTGCCGTGCCAGAAACCAATGGCACCTGACAGGTGTGGGTTCGAGCCAGCATCTGGGCGTTATGTTTCTCCGAATATTTTTCAAAAATTCACAAATAATGTTAGGTAGGTAGGGTTTAGGCGCGCCACTGGCGATAGAAAGGGATAATAAACTGCAGCCAAAAAAAAAATGTGAGGGTACGATACTGGTGGCCCACTGTAAAACTTCCCATTGGACAACTTATGTTAATCTGATGAATAAAAATTGATGCAACAACAACGGAGAAAGAAACCGGAAGTATGTTTCACATGAGGGGATTCCCGTTGGTGCATAGGATAGCAGAAAAGTGTGAATGGGAGGGAAGGGAATTCCACTGCTTGGGTGCGAAGTAAGCTTCCTATGCTTAGCTCTATGTGCCTGTGGTATATAATGCCGCATTCTATTACTATTGACAGAATGGTGACCAATGTTGCAGGCAAGAAGTACGACCCCCGAGAGGAGGTGACTAGAAGAAACATTTTCTATCAAAAGCTTCAGACCATCCAGGAACATAACGCCAAGTATCCTGTGCACGTGTCCTACACCAAGGGACTTAACCAGTTCTCGGATCTGGTGAGGAAGTTCTTGAACTGTTCAGTCTTGCAGGGAGAGATATTGTGTATCTTATCACATTGTTTTAAATCTACATTGTTTTGTCATGCCGTGCCTGCATTGCGCACGCGCGCATTAAAATCTAAAAATATAATAAATGGAAGATGGAGGTATGATAAGAAACTCGAAAACTAACCAAAAACAGTTGACTTCTAGAAAGCAATTGGTTGTGACTATCGCCCTGTTTTGTAGAATAAACTGGAAACTCAGATGAATGTAACAAACCGATTTTTAATTTTTTTTTTTTTTATGATGCCGCAAAAACGCTCTGATTTTTAATTTGGTATTATATTATATTATATTATATTATATTATATTATATTATAGTATAGTATAGTATAGTATAGTATAGTATAGTATAGTATAGTATAGTATAGTATAGTATAGTATAGTATAGTATAGTATAGTATAGTATAGTATATAGTATAGTATAGTATAGTATAGTATAGTTATTAATTGCAATTATTTTTACAAACACATTTTGTTTTATAAAATGAACATTATTAATAAACCCATTGTCATCCAATCAATGTAGACTTCAGAATTGTTGGGTGTGTTTTTCTTCTGGTACTGAAATACATGAAGTTCAAATTTACAGGCTTGTATAATACAGAAATCCTATTCCATAACTCGAAAGTCGTTGGGGCACCACAGATGATCGTTTTACTAGCGTATCCATCTTTCTCTGTCCTCAGCAGTCTTCATGGCTTCACTCAGTGTCAAACCATTTCATTCTCGAATGTTGTTTTCCCACCTCTTTTTCTGTCTCCCTCTTCTTCTGCCTCCTTGCACTGTGCCTTGCAAGATGGTCTTTGAAAGGCCTGATGCTCTGGTGACGTGGCCATACCATCGGAGTTTCCGTTACTTCACCACGGTGAGCATGTCATCGTGTTGTCCAATGGCTTGTGTGATGGTCTGACGGACTTCGTCGTTGGTGATGTGCTGGGTATAAGAAATGCCAAGAAGTCTTATGCAGCATCTCATCTCCATGCTTTGTATTCTTTGTTGTAGGTAAGCTTTGAGGGTCCATGTTTCGCAAAAGAATAGTAAGATGGAGATGACAAGGGACCGCACGGCAGCAAACTTACCTTGGAGTGTAGACTGATAGTACTGTCTTTCCATATGGGCTTTAATCTTGTCAGGGCAGCAGTTGTTTGTGCTATCTTAAGAGGACTTCATGTCGGGACCCACTCACTGTCTGATAAAATTGCTCCTAAATATTTGAAGCTGTGCACCGTGTTGAGGGATTGGCATTGGACTTTGATGTCCGTGTTGATGTCATTGGTGTTGTTGATTACCATTTCATCTTCTCCAGTCAATCCATCAATGTCTTCCGCAAAACGGAGGTTGGAGATTGCTCTGTCCCCTATTCTGAATGTGTCTTCATAATCTGCAAGGGCATCTGCCATGATGTGCTCTAGAAAGTTATTGAAGAATGTTGGAGCAAGCTGGCATCCTTGACGCACGCCGATGGTTGTTCTGAACCAGTTCCGATGACGCCGTAGTGGAGGACTGCACTGGTAGCTTTGTCATACAGGCTTTTGATGACTTTAATAATGTTGGGGTTGGTGTTGTACACTCTTATGGTTGCCCACAGAACTGCATGCCAGACTCGGTCAAAGGCTTTTGTGAAGTCTTGAAACAAATGGTATTGATGTTGTTGGTGCTGTAGGTATTTCTCACAGATTATTCAGAGGTTAAAAATCTGTTCAGTGGTACTTCGCCCTGCCCTGAATCCTGCTTGTTCTTCAGCTATGATTTGTTCAGTTGTGGTCCTGATTCGGCTTTTTGCAGTCCGCGTATCCCTATAAACAATGACTAACTAAATTTGTTCAGCTTTGAGATAATTAAAAACAACAACTGTTAACACCTATACAGCAATACAAATCATGCTGCAGACGCTGGAGGAGTACAGGGCCTACAACAAGCTGAGACCTGTGGCCAACGTTACACGTGGTGGTTCCACCTTCCTCCCTCCTTCGTTCGTTACCCTCCCTGACAGCGTGGACTGGAGGACCCAAGGACTGGTCACCCGTGTCAAAAACCAAGGGCAATGTGGGTCCTGCTGGGCGTTCAGCGCGGTAAGTCTTAGAGAGGATTGTTGTTGGGGGCATCAATCTATGTGTTATCGACTTGTGGCTTTCACTATCTGCCACAACAAATAGGAGGCTTTTGAGTGTTAAAAAAATTGTACCGGCTAAGCAAATTAACATTCATTCGATGTGAGCAATATTGCAGGCTGTGCGTGTAGATATTTATTGTGACATACATCACAAACTGTCGTGTGTGGTAAACTAGAACTTGACACAGTAATATAATAACATTGAATGCTAAGCACAGAGCAAACGTATGGAACACTCAAAGTGAGATACTTTTGTTCGCGTATCGTGCATCGCGGGCAACTCCATTTATGATGACGAAGCAAGCGTTCCTCGTCTTTGAAAAGTTCATTTTGTCCTTTCTTTCTCAGACTGGGTCAGTGGAGGGTCAGCATGCCAAAGCAACCGGAACTCTGCTGTCTCTGTCTGAGCAACAACTGGTCGATTGTTCTGCTGTAAGTAGAGATACTTTCTTTTGAATGTACATGTAGAGCCATTGTGTTGTAAATTGATCCGTTCTGATGCAATTTTTGTGTGTGTATGTGTGTTTGTGTATGCGTGCGTGTGTGTATGTGTGTGTGCGTGTGCGTGTGTATGTGTGTGTATGCAGGGTTTCGGCAATAACGGTTGCAATGGCGGATTGATGGACGATGCTTTCAAGTACATCAAATCTCAGCCTGGAGGTCTGGAGACCGAGGACGACTATCCCTACACTGCCCAAGATGTAACACTTTTCAACTCTCTCTCTCTCTCTCTCTCTCTCTCTCTCTCTCTCTCTCTCTCTCTCTCTCTCTCTCTCTCGTGCATTTTTGTTATTTCATAACCTCGACAATTTTTTTTCTTAACTGAAACGCACACTTTTACTAATGGAATTTTTAATGTGGTCATTGAATTTGTGTTGAGGAAGGTTCTAATGCCGAAATATTGACTTTTAAAACAAACTTCTTGTTTGAGTCTTTGACTTTCATTTTAATCTTCTCATTTTATTATCTGTTCGTGGAAGCTGTTATTTGGGGACCAGTGAGAACTGCGGCGGGACAGTAGCTGTGCCTCAATCCCAAACCCGGCATTGCTAGCTTTCTGCACCCCTGTATTATAGAAATGAATAGTAGTACTATCATTGACATTGCTGATTTACTGAGGTGACTGGCTGCAGGGTGATTGTCAAGCTGACCCCTCCAAAGAGGCTGCCAAGGTGACAGGCTACGTGGATGTGAAGTCTTTCAGTGAGACTGACCTGCAGAAAGCTGTGGCCACTGTGGGTCCCGTCTCTGTGGCCATCGACGCCAGCCAAAGTTCATTTGGCGAATACACAACCGGTACTCACCTTCATACCAGTCCGCTATTTACTTTCCATACCAGTCCGCTATTTACTTTTCATACCAGTCCGCTATATACTTTTCACACCAGTCCGCTATATACTTTCATGTAAAGGCTAAGCTCCTCCCATTGGATTGAACATTTACTCAGTTTAAAACATAGATCATGAGTTGAGATATTTGACAAGTTGGCACTGGATCTACCCCCATCTTCCCCCACCCCCTTCCCAGCTGTGCCTTGAAGGCATTGACAGAATCGGCCAGGTACGCGCTTACAATAAATGTCAGCTTAATCGCAATGATAAATTAATAGTTATCATCCAACACTAAAATTAAGCGGTAAGACATATACAGTAAGTACAATAAAGGCATAATGAAGTATACATAGTGCCAACAGACTAAAGTTTGACCTGAACACACACGACATGATGATGATGATCGACGCTTGTTGTGGTGACGATAACCACAATGACTGACGAAGAAGAACGTGGTATTGTTGGTAACCACACCCGCCGTTGACCACCACAGACTAGACGACGACGACGACGATGATGATGATGATGATGATGATGATGATGATGATGATGATGATGATGATGATGATGATGATTACACCCATTGCACATAGCTACGATCGAAAGAAAGTATACTCCAGGCAGGCACTGCGCAGCAGGCCAAAGTATGTCCCTTGTCCTTTGAAGGGAAGCGCATGTTCCGAGATCCAAGGTAGCTTTGAAAACACAAGGAAAAGTAAGTTTCCTCTCCTCTAGGCGACGAATTAGGTCAAGCTGTATTTGTTTCTAGGTCAACTGTCTTTTACGAACCGTTTGAGAATGTTGCTTTCGAACCGTTTGTTGACGCCGGATAGTGTCCTCACTCGGTTTGATACAATTTAAGAATCCAAGAAGGCAAAATGGTTTTTTTGGACGGAAAAAGCGCAATTTTGTAGAGAAAAGGGTTAGGGCAAGGGCTAGGGATAGATCTAAAACTAACCCTTACCCGAACCCTTATAGTAAAATTCCGCTCTTTTGTCACTATTTAACAGGTGTTTTTTTTAGCATCATCGCGCTGATTGGTCAGAGAAAGTATACTGCGGTTCGCATCCGCGGCTAGCAGCGAGCCCAAAGTATAGCCTACTTTGAAGCATGGACCAACAATAATTGTTGTGTTTGAAGGGATGGATCATGGAGGGAATACGTTCACCTGCTGCTAGCAGGAGTTTGGGCGATACTTTCTACCGATCGCAGCAATGTGTATTAGAATTACCTCTATTATTATTATGATGATGTCGATGATGATGATGGAGTAGGATGGATGGATGGATGTGCAGGCATTTACATCGAACCAGATTGCAGCTCATCCAAATTGGACCACGGTGTACTGGTTGTTGGCTACGGTACTCAGGGCGGACAGGACTACTGGATCGTTAAGAACAGGTAACGTCCATTGTTGTTGTTGTCGCTTTTGTTGGTGTTGGTCATTGTATTGGTTGTTGTTTTTCCGATGGTGGTGGCGGTAACTATGATTGATGGTTTGATTGCTTGTTGTGGTATACTAAAGATGATTGGATCTCCGATGTACTACGATGAAGATCATTGGTTCTTTGTTTTGTTATGATGAAAATGAGTGGTTCCTTGTTGTGTTACGATGAAGATGATTGGTTACCGTTGTGCTACAATGAAGATGATCGGATGTTTGTTGCGTTACACTAAAGATGATTGGCTGTTGTGTCGTAGTAGTGAATATTATTGGTTAATTGTTGTGTTTGAAGAAAGATGGGTGTTCTGTTACAGCTGGGGTCTAGACTGGGGAATGAACGGCTACATTTTGATGGCCAGAAACAACAACAACATGTGCGGCATCGCTACCATGGCCTCCTACCCTCTTGTCTAACTTGACTTGTCTTAAGCAAAGAACTTTTTTCCTACCTTGAGATTTGTTCATTTTGTTTCGCGTAAATATTTTTCTCAGTATGTGTTCATTTGTGCATGTGTTTGCTAACATTCACAAACGATTAAATTGCAGTGCAACCCAACAAAACAAAAAACAAAAAACAAACAAAAAAAAGGTCGCTATTGTTGGGACACAAAATTCCATTGGGCTCATGCAAATCCCAACTGAACTGAACTTGAATTCCAAAGTAGGACGTACTTATGGATCTGGAATTATATACATCACAGGAGCGTTTATTGGCTATCGTCGTGACGGACTTGATTGAATATAATACAGCCTGTGGCGCGCCTGAACCCAACCTACCTAATATTAGTTGTGTTTTTGAAATTTTGCTGGGGAAGAAAACCGGAGAATCTCGAGAAATACCCGTGACGTTGCCCTAGTCTAAAGTAAATAATATTCGGAGAAGCATAACGCCCAAAGGCGGGATCGATCCCACACCAGTCAGGCGCCATTGATTTCTAACCTGTGGACAAGGCAAGTTAGTCCCGGTATAATATTTATTTAAATTCCGTTGTAATTTGCGAACAAAGAACAGTGCTACCAAAGTATTATTTGACTGTTAACAAAAGCTTTATTTGACTGTTAACAAAAGTTTTATTTGACTGTTAACAAAAGTATTATTTGACTGTTAACGAACGTTTTTTTTTTTACTGTTAACTTATAGGAGAAAACAAATTGTTTATTCTGAGAGCACACGATGATTCACTGTGCACAGTTTGTAGTTTTCTATTGTTCATATAGCAATAATGTACAGATTATATTGATTTTGATTTAAATAATTTTGTTAACATTTGTAGCAGCTGTATGAAGGTATTTTCTTTGTATTGATGTAACAACCCAGTGACCGATGAGAACTCAGCTGGCAGTTCAGGTGAAGCCTGCTCTGTAAAGAGAGCAAACAACTGATATGTTGTGCGCTGTGTACTGTAGACTACGCCTCTCACACTCAGTTCAATGTAGCTTTGGTTCATTGGTTGAATGCATTGTGTACTACTGTGGAGTCGTGTGATCGGAGCTTTAGCTGTTGAATGCAGTAGCGTATGAGGAGTGCTTTAGGGTCTGTAGTAGGTATGGTGATCCTGTCTCACCATTTTAGTCAGAATGAGAATGAATCGGCCTACACGCATTTTAGACAAATTGTCTATTAAGTGACGAACGTGCCCTAGAAGACAAATTGTCTATTAAGTGACGAACGTGCCCTAGAAGACAAATTGTCTATTAAGTGACGAACGTGCCCTAGAAGACAAATTGTCAATTTTGTGGCGAACGTGCCCTGGAAGACAAATTGTCTATTAAGTGGCGAACGTGCCCTGGAAGACAAATTGTCTATTAAGTGGCGAACGTGCCATGGAAGACAAATTGTCTAGTAAGTGGCGAACGTGCCCTGGAAGACAAATTGTCTAGTAAGTGGCGAACGTGCTCTGGAAGACAAATTGTCTATTAAGTGGCGAACGTGCCCTAGAAGACAAATTGTCTATTTCGTGACGAACGTGTCCTAGAAGACAAATTGTCTATTTAGTGACGAACGTGCCCTAGAAGACAAATTGTCAATTTAGTGACGAACGTGCCCTGGAAGACAAATTGTCTATTAAGTGGCGAACGTGCCCTGGAAGACAAATTGTCCATTAATTGGCAAACAGGCCCTAGAAGACAAATTGTCAATTTTGTGGCGAACGTGCCATAGAAGACAAATTGTCTATTAAGTCGCGAACGTGCCCTAGAAGACAAATTGTCCATTTAGTGGAGAACGTGTCCTAGAAGACAAATTGTCTATTAAGTGACGAACGTGCCCTAGAAGACAAATTGTCTATTTCGTGACGAACGTGTCCTAGAAGACAAATTGTCTATTTAGTGACGAACGTGTCCTAGAAGACAAATTGTCTATTTAGTGACGAACGTGTCCTAGAAGACAAATTGTCTATTTAGTGACGAACGTGCCCTAGAAGACAAATTGTCTATTTAGTGACGAACGTGTCCTAGAAGACAAATTGTCTATTTAGTGACGAACGTGCCCTAGAAGACAAATTGTCTATTTCGTGACGAACGTGCCCTAGAAGACAAATTGTCCATTAATTGGCAAACAGGCCCTAGAAGACAAATTGTCAATTTTGTGGCGAACGTGCCATAGAAGACAAATTGTCTATTTAGTGACGAACGTGCCCTAGAAGACAAATTGTCTATTTCGTGACGAACGTGCCCTAGAAGACAAATTGTCCATTAATTGGCAAACAGGCCCTAGAAGACAAATTGTCAATTTTGTGGCGAACGTGCCCTAGAAGACAAATTGTCTATTAAGTCGCGAACGTGCCCTAGAAGACAAATTGTCAATTTAGTGGAGAACGTGCCCTAGAAGACAAATTGTCAATTTAGTGGAGAACGTGCCCTAGAAGACAAATTGTCAATTTAGTGGAGAATGTGCCCTAGAAGACAAATTGTCTATTAAGTGACGATCGTGCCCTAGAAGACAAATTGTCTATTTAGTGACGAACGTGCCCTAGAAGACAAATTGTCAATTTAGTGACGAACGTGCCCTAGAAGACAAATTGTCAATTTAGTGGAGAATGTGCCCTAGAAGACAAATTGTCTATTTAGTGACGAACGTGCCCTAGAAGACAAATTGTCAATTTAGTGGAGAACGTGCCCTAGAAGACAAATTGTCTATTAAGTCGCGAACGTGCCCTAGAAGACAAATTGTCTATTTAGTGACGAACGTGCCCTAGAAGACAAATTGTCAATTTAGTGGCGAACGTGCCCTAGAAGACAATTTGTCAATTTAGTAAAGAACGTGCCCTAAAAAACAAATTGTCAAGTTAGTAAAGAACGTGCCCTAGGAGACAAATTGTCAATTTAGTAAAGAACGTGCTCTAGGAGACAAATTGTCTATTTAGTGGAGAACGTGCCCTGGACAGTAATTGTAATTGTACCGTGTAGGTGGTGCTTAAACTGTTGACCAGTGTAGTGATGTTTTAGCTGTTGACCAGTGTGTGGTGCCTTAGTATGTAGGTATCTACACCATACGGGCAAAAAATGTATACTGTGCCTTGATTTTTACTTTAATTTTTTTTTTAATCCCTTGTTCAAAATATGCTTCATCAGGCTTGCTTTATTGTATCTTTCCATACAAAACTGAATAAAACGTTTTGCTGGATAGATAGGTAGATATTCAGTGTTTATAGGGTATGACCAATTGACATTCCTGTCTAAAAATGTGGAAATGGTATGCTTTTTATTAAGAAGTTTAATTTATGTGTGTGTGAATTATAATGTATTGCCGTTATTGGTATACATTATAGTTACTATTCTTTTTATGTTTCGTTGTAAAAGCAGTTGTGTCTTGATAAATTCAACCTTTGCTTGTTTTAACTGTAAGCTGCACATTTTTCAAATGTGCTTTGATGTAGTTTTTATTATCTTTTATAAAAAAAAAAAAGCTGTATACAGTTCTACATTACATTTTGATACATTTTGAAGTTAAATATTTTATAAACTTTTCATGTACATGTTTTTTTTAATTAACCTCAAATATTTTTGTTTTGTTTTAAATTATTACACTAAATTTAAACAATGAGTTAAGTTTGTGAAGGTTTTTCTCTTTACATTCCTTATTTTATTTCATTTGCTATATATACTGGACCACACTGAGCTTTTCGTTAAGGATGAAGTTGTTTATTTATTATATTAAAAAATATATATATATTATCACCAAAGACTATGAATGTGTGGACTTTTTTTTAAAATTACAGCTGTGCATGAATCATCTTACATTCCAAAGTCTACACATTGTTTTCACAATTCCTACTTTCGCGCCATTATGTACCTGTAATGAAAATATTTTTGTCTCATGTTCAAGAACCGCGTGCAAAGAATTTTGGGAGTGCATTATTAAATTTAAATGCAATATAAACTTTATATATTTTTACTTACCGTTTTTTCTTCGATGAATTTGGGGAATACAGTATTAATTTTAAATGTAATAAAGATTTTGAACAAAACCAACTGTTTGCACGTTTGCTTTTGCTGTATAGAAGAATTTTCTTCTCTCTCTCTCTCTCTCTCTCTCTCTCTCTTTCTCTCTCTCTCTCTCTCTCTCTCTCTCTCTCTCTCTCTCTCTCTCTCTCTCTCTCTCTCTGCATGAATGTGTATGTAAATCATTCTCTTTGCATCTCTCCCTCTCTCTCTCCCTCTTTGCATGTGTACATCTCTCTCTTTATCTCTTTCACCCCCTTTCCTTTTCGCTCTCTGTGCATGTGTCTGTACATGTGTCTGTGCATGTGTCTGTACATGTGTTTGTGCATGTGTCTTTACATGTGCGCACTTGATGATATTAAATCTACGCATGTATACAAGTTGACAAGGGCACGCATATACCTACACACACTATATTAACAAATCTATCTGTCACTGTCACTAAGACAACACGGTCTCGATTCATAGTTCATCATAGTGTATTTATGTTATTATGTCAACAAAAACAACAATATTATCATTATCAGTGTGATTGACAGCAAAAACACATTTGCCATTGTAATCAAATTTATATAATCTCAAACATTAAGGTCAAACATAACAATTTGGTGCTAAACATTATCAAGTACTAACGCCAGTCCTTAGGGGTGTCGGATAGTGCAGTGGTTGGAGCACTCGCTACTGTGTCGAAAGTGAAGCACCGTCCGGTGCGGTTAGCACTTGGATGGGTGACCGCTAAGGTGTGAAGCGACAAACAACAACGCCCCCAGTTGACTCAACTGTGATTGAGTACCTACTCTCTTGAGGGTGGGGAAGGTAAAGCAGCGAGGGAGAGAGTTGGGCATCACCCTCATTACGCTGGCCCAAGATAAGTGTGATCTCCAACATCACGCTCCCCTACGGCCACAAGGCTATGGGACTACCTTTACCTTTACCTTTTTTAACGCCAGTCCTCTCTTCTTGTATGTTAGTCATTGTTTATAGGGGCCAGCGGACTGCGAAGAGCCGAATCAGGACCACAACTTGGTTGATTAGTTAGTTAGTTATTCATTGCTTACAGGGTCCAGTGGACTGCAAAGAGCTGAATCAGGAACGCAAAATCAAGACCACAACTTGGTTGAAAGAGAGCTCACCCCTGATCCGTATAAAAGATCTGTTAAAATTGCTTGATTAAAAGGTGCATGCGTCTAATAAGGAATCATATAGTGTGAGCCAGGTAGAATCATAAGTATCAAACACACACACGCACACAGACAAACATCACACACACCCAACCAAGTGACTCCAAAATATCAACTCCAATTGGGCGTTCGAACGTGCCTCAATCAAAGGCATCACTTTCATTTAATATTTAAACCTTTTACACTAAAAATGGGTTATTTTTTCCACACACATTGACCCAAAGACAGTGGTATGAGTTTACCACTGAAGGGAACGCCTAAAAAGGAGTGGAGAGTCAGCCGGAGGGGAGGTTTTGGCTAAATTTTATTCTGTAGTAGTCTAGAGTCAGTTGTGGAATCGGATCCACGCAGGCCGGATAGGCTGAACTTTGCCAGTCACCCAAGACTTTGATGACCTCACCCGGCACGCCGCAAGACAGTGCCCAGGTGGCGCCACCTCTTTTGAAACTGTGACTGGAAATGTCGGTACGACCCCCCAACAGAAGACGGAGACGTTTTGAAAAATCGCACGCCAAAAGGGGGAAGGCCTTGGAGAGGGGAGGGCGGGGGCCTACGAGCTTGAAGCAGTTCACAACTGCTGATATTGGGCAAAGAGGGTGGGGGGGGGGGGACATAAGAGGGATGGTAATCTTTTGGTTCTTTCTTTGAACTGATTGTTTTTTACCACTTGACCAGAACAAGGAGGCACTGACCCTGCTCCACCACAAAATTTGATCTGACCAGCTGCCTGATGGGTTCAAGTCCAGACTTGTCACAGAATAAATTTGATTTTCTCAGCAAACCAAAGAACATTGTCACACAAGCTGCCCAAAAAATGGCGTCTCGGGGGAGCGTGAGGTTCAACTTGGATTTGATGATGAGCAACAACTGGGGGGTAATGGGGCCTTTCGCACCACCTCACAACCTTTCTCTCTGTCAATGCCTTTTAGGGTAGTCTTAACTAACCACGAGTCTTCAAAGGGATGCTTCATCCCACACTCCAAATGCATGCTCCTAACAATGTTAATGTACTGGCGCACTGAGGCAGGCTTAAGTCGTCGAGCCAGGTACGCCGCATACAGCGCCACCTCTCTATCAGTCACGGGCACAGGAGGTACACCAAGTTGGTTGCAGAAGTCAAGGTATGATGTCATGTGCGTTCTGTACGTTCTGAACGTATTCTCTGCAAAGGTGTGTCCTCTAAAATAGGCCAATTCCTCTTCAAGTTTTGATTTGAACGCTTCTGACGTTTCTGCAACAAGAAGAATAGAGTCTCTGCAGACATATTACATAAACACATCAAGCTTATTGGTAACTGCGCCATGTGAATAGTTCGCCAACAAAGTACACAAATATTCACAGTTCCTAGGCTCGTGCAATCGAGGTATTGTATCTGGAATAGTATTGATGCTGCCAGGTATATGAATAGCTCTAACACTGAAGTTATATTATTAAGTTATATGCGACGTCACACTTAACCAGGACATGCGCCTATAAACTAAGCAGGCAGTTAATCAAAGGGTGCTTACTCCTGCCCTTATTCAGAATGGCTTTGGTCACAGTGCTATCTGTGTGCACAGTTACTGTACTATCGCACCAGCAACTGGCCCATTTCTCTACACCCTGCACTGCTGCACACACTTCTTTGTAGTTAATGTGTAGCCCATTCACAACAGGGGCATCTTTGGTAAACACTGAATACAACCAATCCCCCGCCCAGAAGGCGCCGGCGGCAGTATTGCACGCATCTACGTGTAAATGATGGGTTGGTTGGTTGGTTGGTTTATTAATGTCTTGTTCACCAAAGATGATAAGACAAAATTATGGGTTATACCGCTGTTGTAGTACAGTATACCATTAAAGATTTTGAGAAACGTAAGCTACCACTGCAAATCTTTGTGAAACTCCAAGCTAAGTCTTATCCTGTGATGCTGCTGCTGCAAAGGCCGGATGGCATCCAGCACGCGTCGCATGAAAAACTTTCCTCGCGAACGCACTGGCAAGCTCAATTTAGTAGGCCGGCGAGACGCTGAAGCTGCCGCTCACTGCCCGAAGTTGAACTCCTTTGTGAGTTTCGCCGATTATCTAAAACAGTGTGAAGTAGAGAGAGCAATAGTGGGCTCTGTGCGCCAAAGCTCATAGAGTTACTAAAGGAGGCCTTTTATTGCAATTTATGGCTGTTTTATGAGCTTTTTAAAAAGCACAACACGCTCCGTGATGTTGAATTATTATAATATATGCTCTTTTAAACATCTTAAAATAAAGATAAGAGTGTCTTTAGTTTAATGTATTCTATGTGGTGCCCCTACGACCTCCGAGTTACGGGATAGGATAGGAACATCGTACATAATACACGACCACATACGCACGCATAGCTCAAAAAAAGCATTTATTCCCTACCTATGGCTAAAGGGGAGTAATCAAATAAACTATTATGCACTCAGAAAATGTTGCAAGTGAAGTTGTGGTTGCTTCCCTTTAACAAGACAGTCCCGAGTAGTTCTATGACACCAAACACACACGTACACATACAGGAGTTGACCCCGTTAAGCGGTCTTTAACAATTTTCCATCATTACGCTGCCGGGATATATCTGGCTACCGAACAGCTCTATGAACTCCAAATTATTCCAAATTATGGAATTTGCTTCGTTTTTGCATTCTAAGAGCTGTGGTATATAAATTATTTCTCTAAAGCAACAAACATGGAAGTGTGATTTCTTACCATCATTGTGCAGCCATTGTGTGTGACCTCTTTGGCACTAACATTATGTGGTCATTGTGTGTAAGCTCATCTGTATCAACATTATGTGGTCATTGTGTGTAAGCTCATCCGTATCAACATTATGTGGTCATTGTGTGTAAACTCATGTGTACCATCATTATAATATATTATGATCATTTTGTGTATGCTCATTTGTACTAACTTTATGCGGTCATTGTGTACCATCATTAAGTAGTCATGGTGTGTAAACTCTTATGTACCATCATTATGTAGTCATTGTTGGTAAGCTCATCTGTACCATTATTGTGTAGTTAATTTGTGTAAACTCTTATGCATTATTACCAGGCGGTCTGCAGGTGTACCATCATACTTATAAAGATGTTACATTCTAAAATCACATAATTTGTAAACTGATTTCAAATACATTGAATTGAAATCTTCAAAAAGACTTTATTGTAAATCTTTAGTGGATTTTAGTTAACTAGCAGTAGAACATGTTAAAGACATTTGTATTATGATGCTGAGAATATGAATAAACTTTTCTTGACTCACTATGAAAACTGCTTTGAAGTTTGATGTAGAATGTGCTTTAATAAAACTTATGTAATCGTAACTGAGTTGAGCAACAGAATGAGAAAAAGATAGAGAAAAAGAAAACACAAATCGGTCAAATGGCTTCAGTATAAATGTATTCAAACTGTAATACATATTTTAATGTTCAAACAACTGGTAGCGTGCAGTACTATGGACAAGACATAAACATGTGTGGTTTGCAGACAGTGGCAATGGGTGAGCTGGCATCTCAAAGATAGAAAATCACACTGGTTTTGCTTGATTGATTGATTGATTGATTGTTGCTTTAGGTCCAGCGGACTCTTCCGAGCCAAATCAGGACCGGACAACCCCCGATCCGCATAAAAGATCTGCTGAAACAACCCTAGTGAGAAAACTGAATGCCCTCCACCGGCCAGTCACTTTACAATAAAGACATCCCACGCAGGGGACGGCTGAGGCTTTACCCCAACTACTCGAACCCCCGGTTACAAAAACAAAATAGAATACAAACATCAGTATAAATTATCAACAAAACACATACATATAAAATGCCTACAGTGCTAAATAATAACATCATAGGAAGCCCCAGTGACCACCCGGCAGAAAGCGTCCAATACTCCCAAGCTGATCCAACAGACCTCATACACAAACAAGGAGTCTTGTCCAGGAAGAGTTTTCAAGAAAAAAGGTAGGTCATTGATCTAGCGCAGAAGAAGATAGTATAGCAGAGTGATAGGACAGAATGATTGATTGATAGTTGCTTTAGGTCCAGCGGACTCTTCCGAGCCAAATCAGGACCGGACAACCCCCGATCCGCATAAAAGATCTGCTGAAACAACCCTAGTGGGAAAATTGAATGCCCTCCACCGGCCAGTCACATTACAATAAAGACAGTCCCCTATACGCTACTGTGTCCGGGGACGGTAATCTACCCACTGAACTGAACTGAACGCTGAGGCTATACTCTTAATTTATCGAACCCCCGTTTACAAAATTGGAATAAAAATATGATAAAATATTAAAACAAAACACATACATATAAAATGCCTACATTGCTAAATAATATCATAGAAAGCCCTAGTGTCCATTTGGCAGAGATCGTCCAATATCCCCAAGCTGACCCAATACACAAACGAGGAGTTTTGGGAGAGTTTTCAAGAAAAAAGGAAGACGACTGGTCTAGCGAAGAAGATAGTAGAGCTATAGAACAGAGTATGAATACGAAAACAACAAAGAAGAAAGACTGCTACAGTGGGAATTTAAACTACAGCACTACATTTTCAGAAAGTGAGGATGCTATTCATACAGAAACCCCCGGTCACTCCACGGTGGTGTTACTTCCAACACACAAAAATAAAAAATAATCAGTCAACTAACAAGAAAATGTAACAAAAAAATGTGTTTTTTTTTAATTTAAAAAAGCACATATTTAACAACAAAAAACAAAAACAAAAAAGTGGGGAAAAAACCTACAACAACACTTATTAAAAAACATAAAAATCAATAAATTGCACATTTTGCAGACATCTTTACATACGCACGGAACGCACATTCATCACTCAGACATGCAAAGTCACTATTATTAGAAGATGGAAAGGGAATCTAATTTTAATTTTGAAATGTTTAGATTGACTGCATCCAATATTTTTATTGAAGGGAGCGAGGAAACCAGAGTACCCAGAGAAAACCAACAGTGACCTGAAAAGCCTCGTACCTAAAAGTCGCACAAGTTCATCCCTTGATATTTGATATTCGAGCTTCGATATTTTTATTTACACTGCCCAAGCACGAACATCGACATAAGAGATTCGGCTATTAATTTGCATAACTTCGTGTAACATAAAATTAATATGGGTGCTTGGGCTGTGTCAATAACGAATGGTGGTTTAATTGAATGAATGATTACAAGTACATCAATGTCTTATCAATTTCCTGAAAACCTGTAGCAGACTACTTAGTAAACAGGGCAACATACAAACCATTATTTCAAAGTGCTGCAGTCACACAGAGCTGTGCACGGTATCTACTATGATTGCTAAAGGATGCTCTAAAATAAAATAGAAAGATCATTCAAACACTGAACCATTTCACTATAAGTATTTAGGGCACTGTTTGGGATGCATATTTGCAGACAATAGGACAGAGCTGCTCAAAGTGCTGGCCGATACAGGATCTAGCCAAAGCGGCCCAAGGCGCCAACCTGCAACCTCTGGGCGCATAGTCTGATGCTCAACCTGCAACCTCTGGACATATAGTCTGACTCTCAAACGACTGAGCACAATCCTGGGCGATGAGGTATTGGACCTAGTTGAGTGCAAAGTGTATTTGGGTAGCTGGCACTCGCCCAGCTAGAACATGAGCGTCAAGATCTTTAAAGTCCGTGCAATGGAATGCATGCATGCAAACTTGATCTCAGTTTATACTCTCATCTGAAATACTAAAAGAAATGTTATCCTTTCCAATTGCCCACTGCATGCTTACCTAAACTAAACACTTCAAAATATAATCGATTTTTTTCACGCGCACCCAACTGTCTTAATTATGTTCATGGCATTGTACATGTGCCCTTGACCCATCCAGCTCACACGAAATCTCTATTACCAATCATACTTGGCACTCACCCTAAGACAAGCATACATTTAATTTTGATCTTTAACGATTCTTACATCTCATGAAAACTGACAGTGGACACATCAAAATATTGATTACACCTCATCAATAAAGATCATGCATAGTCCATTTCGCCATTTCCATTTGTTTGGTCACTGCTCCCTCTAAACATGACTCAGCACACTATTCAATTTCAACAAGTTAGATTGTCAGAATTTTTTAGCAACAATTTATTCATGGACTAGAGAAAGCAGTACCAGCACAATTTGTGTCCCCAACGATTCATGCTTTCAGTCACATACTGTCCTGTACAACGAGACGGAAATACTGTAGAATTACAGAAGGAAAGAACACTGAACGTTTACATTACATTACATAATTGTTGCTTTAGGTCCAGCGGACTCTTCTGAGCCAAATCAGGACCGGACAACCCCCAATCCGCATAAAAAAGATCTGCTGAAACAACCCTAGTGGGAAAACTGAATGCCCCCCCACCAGCCCGTCACTTTACAATAAAGACATCCCACGCAGGGGACGGCTGAGGCTTCACCCCAACTTATCGAACCCCCCGTTTACAAAAACAAAATAGAATACAAACATCATTATAAATTATCAACAAAAAACATACATATAACATGCCTACATTGCTAAATAATAACATCATAGGAAGCCCTAGTGACCACCTGGCAGAAAGCGTCCAATATTCCCAAGCTGATCCAACAGACCTCATACACAATTGATTGGTTGATTGATTGTTGCTTTAGGTCCAGCGGACTCCTCCGAGCCAAATCAGGACCGGACAACCCCCGATCCGCATAAAAGATCTGCTGAAACAACCCTAGTGGGAAAATTGAATGCCCTCCACCGGCCAGTCACTTTACAATAAAGACATCCCACGCAGGGGACGGCTGAGGCTTTACTCCAACTACTCGAACCCCCGGTTACAAAAACAAAATAGAATACAAACATCATTATAAATTATCAACAAAACATATACATATAAAATGCCTATATTGCTAAATACTAACATCATAGGAAGCCCTAGTGACCACCCGGCAGAAAGCGTCCAACACTCCCAAGCTGATCCAACAGACCTCATACACAAACAAGGAGTCTTGTCCAGGAAGAGTTTTCAAGAAAAAAGGTAGGTCATTGATCTAGCGAAGAAGAAGATAGTATAGCAGAGTGATAGGACAGAGCAGGAAAGGGAAAGAGTAAATGAGGAAGACAGCGACAGTGGGAATTTAAAGCACTAAATTTCCAGAAAGTGGGGATACTATTTATACTGAAACCCCCGGCACCCCAAACAAGGAGTCTTGTCCCGGAAGAGTTTTCAAGAAAAAAGGTAGGAGACTGATCTAGCGAAGAAGACGATAGTATAGCAGATTGATAGAACAGAGCATTACATTACATTACATTACATTACATGATTATTGTTTTAGGTCCAGCGGACTCTTCCGAGCCAAATCAGGACCGGACAACCCCTACCAATACCATGTAATGTGGACAAAAATGTTGGTCATTAGACAGAGACACTTGAATCCCAGCAAAGGTACAGAAAAACTATCATTATCAATAATGTTGTGCAACTGATTTTTCTGTACCTTTGCTGGGATCCAAGTGTCTCTGTCTAATGACCAACATTTTTGTCCACGTTACATGGTATTGGTATTGCTTACTATCCAAAAATCCTATTTGAATCAATTATAAAAAATATTCACATTATAATATTTAATAAAAAACAACAAGAAAAAAATGCATGCGCACAAGCACACACATCACTTACGTGCAAGCACACCAATCACCCAGTTACATGCATATGAGAGCTAGTAGGCCTATGTCTCCACCAATCACCCAGTTACATGCATCAGAGCTTGTGGGCCTATGTCTCCACCAATCACCCAGTTACATGCATCAGAGCTAGTGGGCCTATGTCTCCAGCAATCACCCAGTTATATGCATAGCAGAGCTAGTGGGCTTATGTCTCCACAACCTCCCCGGCTGGTCATGATAAAAGTAAATAAAAACGAATACTTTTCCATGTACAAACTGTTTTTTCCTTGCCACTAGTTATATTCTAACATTCTTTATACTTCTCAATAGCTAAGGTAAAAATAATGAGTCTGAATCAGGACTGTAGAAATATCTACAGTTGGCAGGTAGAGGTGGTGGAGACGCAGGCCTACTAACTCTGCTACACAGTGTGATTGAACACATAAATGAGGAATGTACATGTCCATGGTATTCTCTCTCACCTCTCTTCACTCCAAAGCCAATAAAGTTTCTGAATTTTCCTTTCTTGCCAAGGTCGACAAACAAGTCGAAGGAAAGTGAAAGTGTTTGCTCGAACATTTCAACTTGCAAACACAATTTAGGCTGCTTGACCGTTTCTACCGGCACAGTTCTGCAGTTCAAAATATAGTTCTCAGTTTCACAAACCTAAAAAATAGTAGGGATCTTTCACACATACCACTTGATGCTACATGGGTCATTTTTGGTGCCATTCATATACAGGCAATTGCCTTGGTCACAGAATTTTCAGTAATTGGTTTCAAACGACGTTCTACATTACATTACAAATAGTTCCACAAAACCACGCTGTCATCAAAGGTTGTCTACACAGTGCATACACGCAGCCATTTAGTGCATGAAGTCTTTACCAGTGAAAAGGTTTAGTGTACTTAAAACATGAGGAATCATAACATCACACTATTTTTGGAGAGCTGCAAAAAATCCAGAGTTTGGCATCTAGAAGTTTCTGAAGCAGTGCAGGTGTGACTGAAAAGAATCGAGTCCCTCATACACAGAGTTTGTACACAGTGTTTTTATCTAGCTGCGTTAGCTGTTGCTGTGGCCCGATTTCTTACAAAATCTTTGATGTTTTTCCAAGTTATGTGCCTGAGAACAGGTTCTTTTTGAAGGCAGTCTTCTATAAGAGCTTTACCAGGTAAGGTGTGGAGGTGAATGTAGCAACCCAACTGTCGATAACAAGCTGCTACTTCCTCTTTACTCCATGGACGCCTGGCTGGATGCTCTGCAGAAAAACCCAAATGTTACTTCAGGGGCGTCGCACACGGGGGAGGGGGATAGGGGGGGCACCTGCCCCCCCCCCCCCCCCCAATAATAATTGGCCAAAAAAAAAAAAGAAAGAGAGAGAGAAAGAAGAAAAGAAGAAGAAGAAGAAGAAGAAGAAGATTTCAATCGATAGAGGAAGGCAGGAAGAATCAATAATTAAAAAAAATCACCATATTTTTAAACCGTAGTGTAAAGGGCTAACGTACGAAATAATATTACAATAATCTATTAGCATGTGCCGGTGTTTCACAACAAAATATTTCGTGGCGCTAACGCAATCACCGGGCAGCAGAGCTGGCTTTCGCTGTTTGAAAGAAGTGTCATTTCATCACGCAAAGAGCAAAATTAACAAAACAATGGAATCGTCTGTTTTCCAGGTTTGTTGATATCAATTATTTACTTTAGTCTGTAAAATGAGTAAGGCAAGGGTGAATGTGCAAGTGTCAATAAATAGTTGAGGTGCGCGATATTTTTTAATTTAGATTTAGTTTGTTGATAGGCCTACACGTGCACGTACTTTGATCGCAAAAGGGGGAAAAAAGGACCCGTTCGCTTTTCTGGGGACAGATAACGTGGGCTTGACTGCTTTGATTATTACACCACCACCCCCACACCCCACCCCCCATTATAGGTTTCACTTGGTTTGTTTGTTTGTTTGTTTTGTTTGTTTATGTGTCCGCGAATAGATCTCCGATGTTTGTGGACTGAACTAGCTGAGATTTTGTTCATGGACTACTAGTAAGATCATCTGTGATCACCAAGACAAAAGGCACTCAGACAGACAGTACTTTGCTTTAGAGAAACTGCGAGTAATATACGCCCTAGTAAAACAAATTGATCAATTGACTGATTTTCTGAAACTGGTAGTGGAAGTGTTTGGTCATTATATGTATGCAATATGCAAAACGAGTTGTGATTTATAGAGAAGACACAATTTCAACCTAGATGATCTTGCGGCAGGTAATTAATGTTCGTGTTTCCTGGTTTTAATCATTATCACATATCGCTAATCATGTATTTGTAGTTTCTGGAAATGAATCTTGTATTTTCAGTAAAGAAGAACATAAATAATTAAATGTTTTTACTCTCAGTCTTTCAGTTGGATGAAGGTTCGAGGATATATTACAGGGTGCGTCCCGCTTGTCAGCCCCCACCCCCACCCCCCACCTCCCCGTCGACAGGGTTGCCCCCCCCCCCCCCCAATATTTTGGACCGTGCGACGCCCCTGTACTTGTTTACTATATAAAGCCCAACTGTGGTAATATTTTACAACCGACCGTAATTAGTAAATTGTGTGGGGTGGGAGGAAGAAAATAGGGAGGATGTGTGGGGGTGAAAGAGGGTGTCCACTAGGGATAAATCCATAGCTTCAAGAGTTTTTAAGATATAATGTGGAGATATTTCGAAGCACAATCAACAGGTTTTCTACTTTCTAGGTGCAGCCAATGAAACTGTCGGATAATTAATTATATTTACTAGTTTAGATGTGAATATCAATATAACATTTTCCAAGTATTTAGCAGTCAGGTGAAACTTTTTATTTATTGCAACAATGTGACAATGTTACGGATATAAAATTAAATGCTTTACTGTCATAAGCAAGCAGAATTCTAAAAAAAAAACAAAAAACTAAGTGGTCGGTGGTGTATTCCCGTCCTGTACTGTGCAATCAATAAATGCTTGATACGGTCTAACAACCCCTGTTTTTAACTGACAGTACGAGTTCATTACAGCCACCTTAATAAACTGCACGGTCTCTTTGTTAATAAAGAGAGAGACAGAGAGAGAGACAGAGAGAGAGAGAGAGAGAGAGAGAGACATATAGAGAGAGACACAGAGAGAGAGAGAGAGAGAGGGGGGGGTAAGGGAAAGGCAAAAAAAAAAACGAAAATCAACTTTAATAAATGTCCGATACATTATGGCGAGGTTAGTAGATAATTTTGGAGAAAATAAAAATAAATATAACATAGTGTCAACCACAAACACTATCCTTTGTACCCAGGCTTCCGTAATTTGTTAATTTCTAACCTTCAAGCTGAATTATATTTTTCAATTTCGTATTTTATTTTTAGATATTTGTTAATTGCAGAATTTTCCATCGTTAAGTCAGCTAAAGATCACATCCGGTACATTCACCAACATTTAGATCTCGGCATGTGTATGCTGTTTTTGTACAGTAGTTAACTGTCACTATGTGGCAGTGTTAGCTTAATGCAGTTGCCAACACTATGCGGAGATTGTGGTCAGTGACCTTAATCAGTTTCAAGTTCATGCAAGTATGGACACTTATGTACAAAGTAACACTATCATAATAATATAAATAAATGTAAAAGTCAGAAATATTAACTAATAAAGAACTTTCTGGATTCAAATTTTAAATATACTTACTTTCTGATTGCTTTCCAGGCGAATTGTAAACCTCAGAATTTCCAGAACATTCTAAAAAAGAAAAAAATCCATAAGTACTCAATGACTGTCAAATTAATGACTGACAAATGTGGCAGTGTTAGCTTAACACAGTTTCTTACAAACACTATATGGACATTGTGGTCAGTAACCATATACTACTATTGTTTATTTATTTATTTACATATTTACATCTGACATTGTGACAATGTTGTTCATACAAAATGGCATGCATCTCCCTTTAGTCGTCGGTTGGTGAATGGACCCTGAATTTTACCAACACTATGTGAATGGTTGTGTATTCTGTTTTTGTTCAGTTGTTTACTTTCACTGTACCACTACTAGTAGTATAGGAGCAAAATGAGCATGTGATTTTCCTACACATTTCATTATCATACTCATAGCAATAAAATATATTTTTAAACTGTGGAAGTATATCTAACTGGTGTTTAAAGTTATTTATGCTTGGTGCATTATTAAGTGAAATAGCTAGATTAGTCCAGTTAGTAACAACTCTGCTAGAAAACAAAAACTTCCTATTTTAGTATTGGAATGCTGAATAAATACTTTTCCTTCCAACATTCATGTAAAGAAAAAACAAACATCAGAACTGATAATTAATTTGAATTAACCAACGTGATTCTGAATCAACAATGGAAGGAAACAAAGTAGAATTAGATCTAGAACAGTGCTGTCAGTAGAAGAGGGATGGAGACGCAGCATGCCATGAAAGTGGCACTAGCTTCAATGGACTCTCCACAGAAAAAGGGAAGAAAAAATGTTGAATTTTCACTGACAGCATCCTTGGTTTTCTCATAATAATGGCACAAATACATAAGCACTCAAAGTAAATAATTAACAAACAAAAAATCAACTAAAGCACAGCAACTTACCAGTGGCTCTTTTCAATTCAAGATGGCGACGAGTTGTGCACATTTGTTTTCAAAAACTAGCCACCCTCTCTCTCCTTGGTGTGTGAATTGACGTATACTTTTTACAGCACAAATGCTGCCGGAATACACACACGTGTGTAAAAGGTCGTGTGTGACGTACAATGAATTTTCCGCGTTATGCTGCCTAAACCAATCACAGCTCGGATTATAATTTATGCATATTTTAGAGGTTAGGGAGTTCAAAAATCGCAATATTGCATTATGCGGTCGGCAGCATAATGAGCGCGGCAGTATAACGTGAGTGTGTAACCATACGATTGGCAGCCTAACGGGGTCAACACCTACGCACACACACACACACACACACACACACGCACGCACACATGCACGTCCTGAATGGCTCTAACTATCGAGCTCATTGTTCCAACATTATACACAACAAGCCTATGCGCAAGCCAACCCGAGTACACATGCACCACAAGCCTAGTGCTGAACGGACGTGACCTTGACGTGACTAAGCAGCAAGCGGTATTGATTTTCAGCTAAGCACAACACAGAAAATCACCCCATACCGGGCTAGCAGGCTTTGCGCAGTAATTTCGTCATCAATTATTATATGTTTGATGACTTAGTGTCATAAATAAATGATAGTGGATGTTGGTATTAGGATATTTATGGTTATTTATGGTATAAGAGTTAGGTTAAGTTTATTCATTATAATTAATTATAAGCACCCAGACTGCTTTTCTTGACAAGAAGGCTGTATTGAATATTAAGAACACTGACGACAAATGTTTTGTGTGGTGTGTTCTGGCTAAATTATATCCTATTCAGTCTAAAGAACATCCCGAAAGGGTGCCGCTATACAAAGATAAAATAACAAACTTAAATCTCAAAGACATTAATTTCCCTGTTAGCCTTGACGCCATTGACAAATTTGAATCACAAAACTCTCCTATAACAGTCAATGTATATTTTTGGGACCCTGAATCAAAACTTATGCCTTTACGAATCTCTCCTAATGCCCCATCGTTTTCAGACCTCAATCACCACGTTGATCTTTTACTAATAACAGACCCGCAAGATCCTAGCATGCAACATTATACACTGATACGAAACATATCTAGATTATTAGGACACACTTCAAAACATCATGGCAAACAATATTTGTGCAGACGCTGTTTAACTAGAGTCTCTAATCTCCAAGTGGCTGACAAGCACAGTAAAATTTGCAAAAGTATGACAGATATTCAAACCCGCCTTGTGTTACCAAAGCCAGGTTCTCAAGTATATTTTAAAAACATCAACAAACAATTCAAACAGCCTTATATAGTTTATGCCGACTTCGAATCATTGATTTTAAAATACCAAGGCCCACAAGGATTTTGTACGCCTAATTCATTCCTTACACACCTTCACGAAGTCTGCAGTTTCGGGTATGTAGTTGTTAGAGCCGACGGACAACATACAGAGCCGGTAATTTACAGAGGGCCTGACGCAGCTCGGAAGTTCTTAGATGAGATGAACAAAATATACAAATTGTGTTTACTGCAGCCAGATAATCCAGCGCCCATGATATTTACTGAATCTGACTCCCATAATTTTAAAGCAGCTACACATTGCCACATTTGTAATAAAGAGTTTGACCCGAAGGACACAAAGACCCAAAGGGTGAGAGATCATTGTCACATAACAGGGGCATTTAGAGGTGCAGCTCATCAGAAATGAAACTTGGAATATGGAATCAAACATTTTTCTCTCCCTATTTTCATTCACAATCTTCGAAATTACGACTCCCATTTAATCATGCAGGCAGTGACGAAAGCATACAAAGTGTCATGTATTGCCGAGACAGAAGAAAAATATAAAACTTTCACTCTGAATAAATTAAAGTTTTACGACAGCTTTCAACATTTGTCTTCCAGTTTAGAAACACTAGCTAAGAACTTACCCAGCTATCCTATCACTAGCAAATATTTTCCAGACGTTACACTTATTCGGAAAGGCGTGTATCCTTATGAATACATGGATTCTTGGGAAGTGTTTGAAGAACTAGAATTGCCACCTAAAGAAAATTTCTATTCTTCACTCAATAAAAGTTTCATAACTGTTACCGATTACCAACATGCCCAGAATGTCTGGAATGCACTCGGATGTAAAAACCTTGGTGACTACCACGACATATATTTAAAAGCCGACGTCTGTTTGTTGGCTGATGTGTTTGAAAAATACAGAGAAACGAGTTTACATCATTACTCCCTCGACCCTTCTCATTATATTTCTTCGCCCGGAATGAGTTGGGATGCTTTCTTAAAACTTAGCGGTTCTAAAATTGATCTCATAACTGACCAGGTAATGATGACAATGATTGAGTCAGGCATTCGTGGAGGAATAAGCGTGGCAGCTCATAATTATTGTAAAGCCAACAATAAATACCTGAAGCACTATGACCCCTCGCAGAAATCTAATTATATAATGTACTTTGACGCCAACAATTTATACGGTTGGGCAATGAGTGAGCTTTTGCCGGTTTCAGATTTCAAATTACTTGTTAATCCAAACCCCGCAAACTTGACTTGGTTAAACAGTATTTTAAATCACCCTAAAGATCATACTATAGGGTTTATTGTCGAAGTTGACCTAGAGTATCCCAATGCTTTACACGACCTACATAATGATTACCCATTAGCACCAGAAAGATTGCATGGTACAGACAAGCAACTTAAACTTATTCCCAACCTCTATAATAAATCTAATTACGTCTGTCACTACAGAAACCTGCAGTTCTACATCAGACACGGCATGAAGTGCACAGCGATTCATAAGCTTTTATTCTTTAAACAAACGAGCGTCTTGGCCGGGTACATCAATAAAAACACAGAGCTCAGAAAACAAGCGCAATCTACGTTTGAAAAAGATTTCTTTAAGCTGCTGAATAACAGCTGTTTTGGTAAAACTATGGAGAACCCATACAAGCGAAAAGACGTCAGGCTAATTACATCACCCAATCAAGCGATTAAATTAACATCTAAACCTCAATACCTTGGTTACAAAGAGTTTCATGACTCCCTGTATGCTGTTACCATGAAAACCACACAAGTTAATCTAGACAAACCAGTGTTTATGGGGATGACTATTCTCGACCTTTCTAAATTATTAATGTTCGAATTTTACTACGATTACTTTAAACCTAAATACCCGGAGGCCAGAGTTTTATACACAGACACAGACTCCCTTATACTAGACATCCCTACTGAAGACATTTATAAAGACTTAGAATCGGAACTACAACATTACGATACTAGTGACTACCCTGAAACTCACCCTTTGTACAGCAAAGCAAACCAAAAGAAAATAGGTTTGATGAAAGATGAAATGAACGGGAAACTTATTGAAGAATACGCAGGACTGCGATCTAAGCAGTACAGTATTAAACACGAATCTGGAGAATCTTCAAAAGCAAAAGGCACCCAAAAAGCTGCAATAAAAAACAGAGATATCAGACACGAAAACTACCTGGAAGCCTTAGATGGGAAAGAAGTTAAACCATACCCTAACACAACTATAAAGTCTAAAAACCATGTAGTGTCCACTGCTGTGACGACCAAAAAAACATTGTGCGCTAATGACACAAAGCGGGTAAGGGTAACTAAAGAGTTCGCATACGCTCTAGGTCACTATAAATTACAGGTAGAAACAGCGACTGCGACTACGACTGCGACTACGACTGCGACTATGAGTAAGGAGGAAGTCCTGGAAGGCTTGAGTAAATGTTAACTGTATTTATTCTGAAGCGCCAAGCTTTTTCTTTAAAGCATCTAGCTGCTCTTTCCGTCCCAGTAGTCTCCCTTCTTCTATTAATTTTTTTTTAATTTCTTCAACATTAACAGGTGCAGACCTAGATTTAGATTGTATGTCGTGCTTCAACTTTTTATATTCTTCAAAATCTCGCTGGATAATTACAAGCTCTTGGTCTGTAATCTGAGTGTCTTCTAGAGCTTTAGAAATTATTAAGTTCATGCTAGTAAGTTTAGCTATCGCCAGGCTAGAAATGAGGTCGTGTTTTTCTAGTTTCTTAGATACTTTAGTATTAATTACGCCAAGTAAAACTGACATTACTGAAGATAATCCGGCAGCCACTCCTAATCCAATACTAATTGGTATACCGATTCCAGTCACCAATAATCCCACGCTGACCGCAGCTTCCGCTGCATTAATAACATTTAGACCAGTAGACACGTAATTTATTCCGCTATAAGCGCCGGAATACCTTCGTCTGCATCTAGAGTACTTTTGGATATCTGATTCAATTTGAGTCCTAACTTTTCTTATTTCTTCCAACCTGAACGTTTGAACATTACTTAAGTCTAACGTTGGAGCACTGGGCTGTACAATTGGTTGTTCATCCACTACTGCTTCTACTATAGCAGGATACAATTTTGTTGTCATATTTTTAGTGTGAAAAAAAAGGGTTAACAATAATTAACTTGATTTTGGTTTATTAGCAAAATATTCTATTTGACTATCAGAAAATATCTGATCGCTGAAATAAAATGCTAACAGATCTACGTTGTCTAGGCTAATTTGCGCTATTCTGTCAATAGGATTTGGAACAGGGACAAAAGTTATCTTGGGTGATGAAGTAAATACGGAAAACTGATTTTCATTTTCTCTTTTCTTCATAAATACTGTAACTCGTCTGGGATCCTCATCTAAATCAACCCAACTTAGAGACACTTGCGGAATTACATTAAAATTTCTCTGCGTAGGCCTGTGAGCAATTATGTCCAGTACTATCATAGCTGTGCTACCTAGCTGTAAAGGAGGCTGCAGAATAACTCTGACATTTTTCCCTGCGGTTTCACGCTTATGTAAAACATAGCTGCTTTTTTTGTAGGCTTTGCCTTCTATGGTTTCCCGATTGTTTTCATCCGGCACTAGACTAACTAACATAGGCCCGGCGTTAATAATTTTCTTAAATTTATTGTCTGGTCCCATAAAAGTGTAAGGGCTTTCGCACTTGAATTTAATAAGCCAATCTAATTCTGTGTCTACAGGTGTTAAAGACCAGATATTTTCTCGTTTAGTAATAGCATACTTAAAATCGGGATCTACTTTACCGGCATTAAAGTCCTTTAGCTGATCGATAGATGGTTTTTCTGGCGGTACTGACGGCGGCACTTGCGGCACTTCAGGCACTGCCGGCACTAGCGCTCGTTTATAATATCCATTTTGTGTAAATTCAAAACCGTAAATAGACCCAACAATAGCATTCGCATCAAAGTCAATTGTGTCTGCTAAGTCTTTCAGTTCAATGGTAGGACAGGTTACTGGAATTTGAGGGCCGATTGACATTGTATTTTAAAATTAAACTTTATTTTATCTCAAGAATAATTGTAAGATCTTCAAAGTCTACAATTTCGTTGTTTTGGTTAGTTATTTTGAAGCAGAAACTAGTATGATAGTCCTGACTTAAGGGGCGTTTTTGAGGTAGAAATTTCAATGAAACTGGATCGCAGTAAGATTCTCTCTGAGTTGAGATTATCCTTAGCAATGTACTAGGAGTTCCGTTTACTAAGTTTTCCGATGTCTTCAGTTGATGAAGGTACACAAACAATCTATTATTAATTAACAAATTCATAGGGTTTGATCCAATAAATCTTATAGAACTGCCGACAGTGCTGGAGCTGTCAGATAAAGATAATTCATTGCCACGGAAACCTAATATTTCTGCCAGCTTTGGCGCAAGTGTAACGCTGGTAATGTCTTTATGCTGGTTTTTATGGAAATTTAAAGTTACTATCAAGTTTGCAGGGTTCATTTTTGCTTCAATCGAATGAGGTTTAAACAATTCTTCAGTAAGTCTGCAGAAGTCATAATAGCCGCCATGAATAAAGTGCCTTTTTTTATTAATCATTATCCATTTGTTGTTTAGATCATGACTAATATTTAACCATTTAACCGTGTAGAATATTTCGTGAAGGATTACGTTAAGGTCCCTGTTTTTGTTGTCAATAGGATGCTGAAGTTCAATGGGCACACCTGATTTTACGAATTCGAAAGTTACAAACATTTTTTTTAATATAATAAAAATGTACGCGCCTTATAAATATAACAAAGCTGCAAAGTATACTACAGGGCCTTATTATTACGAAAAAGCAGTCGACCTAACCAAGCTGACAATAGCTGTGGCAGCCAACGTCCATTTCGAAACTATCCCCCATAATATTTTTGATCATTACCTCAACCCAGACATTACGAGCGACTTTTTAGCTAACCAATGGCTAAACAATGGGGGTATGCAGTTCTTTCAGAATCAAATTAATTTTGCCGTGTCATGCGCTACAACTGGTTGCGGAGTTTCTTACGTTCATCACCTTAATCACCCAGATCCCATGTTGAAGTCTATTTATCTGTTCCATTTGTATTATCAAGTGAGGCGGGTGTTGTCTGAACTTCAGGCTCCGTTACCTACTGACAAAAACTTTAATCCCTTTAACAACGGCTTTGACAAGAAAGCGTATCAAAGGTTGTGCAATGAATTCAGAATTGATACTAAAACAGACTTCAGACAAAAACTAGACCTCAATCATGGGATGGGAACTTTATTTAGATACGCTGTAGGTAATTTATACACGGGGCCTTACGTACCTGGATTTACATCATTTAACCACAACAGCCAGGTTCCTTTACTGTATATCAGACAAAAACAAAGTACAGCATACAGCACTTTTATATTGGACACATCAAACGGATTTACTCAAAGTGGGGTGGAAAGGCTGAATGAATCTATTCGTACGTATGCGTGGTGCATTCTGGGGTCTCAAGCAGAAACACGAAGTAATATCATTGGGGAAGGAACTAGCTTCGATGCACAAAAGCAGTTTCTAGCCAACATTGAAGATTCTATTAATTCGGCAGTAGATTTGCCCGCGAGTATTAAAAGATATCAGGACACTTTAAAGTATGCTAGATCGAAAGTAGATTACGTAATAGGTTTAGGACTGTATATGTTGCCTTCAGACCTTCAGCTTAGGATAGGAACTATATCAAACTACAACAACAATATAGTGATTGCCGACCCTCAGTTTCATATAGGCTACAATCCTACAATAAATACAGTGAACACAACGAATGCAGTAAATACAGCGAATACGGTATTTACTGCTAGGCCTAATAATGAATTTTTAAGTTCGCCACCACTTCCAAGCCTGCCAAGCTTGCCGGAACTGCAAGGCCTGCCGGTAACTGATCATGGGGTTTCACGTCTAGCGCTTACAGGGGGTTTATTGTTTGCTGGGTTAATTGGGATTTACTATTTTAAGTAACCAGAGTAATATTATTATAAACAAAGACCACAGATGTTCAGACGCCCAGACAACAACTTTAGAAGCAGTATTAAATATCCATGAAAATACAGAACCTAATATTCCTGGAAGTGCGTCTACAAGTTTGTCACCTAAGCGTTTCAATAAGTTAGCTATGCTTTGTAACGTCTTTTTAATCCAGTCTTTAACTGGACTGCCGCCAGGTCCACCAGGTATGCCAGGTCCACCGGCACTGATGCCTACGGTTCTAGTCAGTGCTAAGACTAGTGTGCTTATTGTCATCCCAACAGCTGTAAGAATGCTAAATATTGTAACACTTGCTCTCTGAACAGTGTTTGAATTCCTTCTGCAAGTGTAGTGTCTTCGTGTAAAATTTTATGCACCGTTTCTTTTATTCTGGCGAAATTAGTTATTAATTTTTCTCTGTTTATGGATAAGGCTTCTAGCCTTGCCGCGCGTTCTGTGTAAAGGTCGGTGAGCCTTTTTTGAATCATCTGTTTTACCTCAATGCTTAAGTTGGCGTCATCAGCTTCTGCTAGTTTATTTTTTTGTTTTTCTATATGTTTGTCGAGCTCACCGAGCTTGGCCAAATTCATCATTGTCTCCCCTCTCACAGATTGTAAAGCTTTATCTAAGCCTTGAAGTTCACGCAGTGGTAATAATGGCGTGTCATTGATAGTTTCCATAACCTGATCAATATTGGTGCCCTCATTTGTTTGTAAGGTTTTTAAGGTTGTTAATTCTGTATTGACTTGTAACGCAGAGCTAGTTAAGTCAGTTAAGTCAGTTAAGTCTTGTAGTTCTATTTCTGAATTTGGTAACGATGCATCTATTCGTTGAAGTGAAGCTACTGTTTGGCGATGCAACGCTGGCACTCTATTATCGGAAAGCCCCAATGATCGTATTACAGTCACTGGAAGTTTAGTTTTCAAAGTAGACCACGCATAAAATTTGTCAGGATTCTTTGACATAGTTAACTGTACTCTCACTTTTTTACCGGATACACTAGTGTTTATAAACAAGTGATTATTTTTGTCTAGTTCGAAGTCGCTGGGACTAACATAATCAGGTAACTCGCGCCCGATGTAATTGTAAAATTTATTGATTTTTCTGGCTTTTTGGGTTTCAGTTACTTGACGTAATTCTTCTCCTATACTTAGCCTTGTTTGGCTCATGTCGTCTCCTACCATAGAAAGAAGTCTGCTGGTTGTGTCAACGTCGAGGTCTTCATTAGGCTCATTTGGTTTAAACACTTCATCAAGAGCTTCACCACCTGTTGCCATTTTAAATATAATTTTTTTTATCACATTAAAAATGCAAAGCTACGGAAACTTGTTAGACCCTACACGTCGATTGAGGACGCCTTTAGGCATCAAAGGTGAGAAAAGCACAATAATTATTACAAACAATCCAAGCAGCATAGAGCCTAATCAGCTACTGACCATAAGATTTCCAAATTTAGGTCCTGATGATGTAATAGTTCCAGGCAGTCCTAAATTGGGATTTAAAATTAGTCTGAATTCTGACGACGATCCTAACAGAACCATAGTCAACAATCTAGGTAGAGCTATAATTAAAAGAATGGTTATTAAACTTGATGGGCGAGAAATCCAAAGTATCGATGACGCCGGTGTTTTGTTTTGTTACACAGATCTGTGGCTGAGTAAATATGAAAGGGAAGATTTAGTTGGTCAGGGGATTCAAGCCGCCAATGTGGCAAAACTTCGAATCAAAGCTGGCGATGCTGTCGTTTCTAACAAAGGTGAAAATGCATTAGCTGCTGTATACAAAAACAGGTTTTATTTTCCACTTGATTTTGAACTGCTACACAGTCATCTGCCATTTCATCAAGGTTCATTTAACGACAGGCTTTCTTACGAAATTATTTTCAATGATTATTCTCAAGTAGTAATTAGCTCTGACAATGATGCTAGGTATACAATTACAGACATCACGCTTGAATACGAAGTGGTCACTCACGCTGAACTCAGTAGGATGATTAGGGGCCAATATGACAAACTAGCAATTTATTATGATAGGATCGTTCGCTACAGACAATTTAATAAAGATTTATTAGATGCACTATGGACCATCAACATAAATTCACCTGCTCGAAGTTTTAAAGGTGTACTGTTGTTGTTTGTGAAAGAATCTAATTACAATCGTGACAGCGAAAATTTTATCAATCCTAATATTTCAAAAGCGTCTGTTGTGATTGAAGGTAAGCCTAATCAATTATTCGCGAATGGAATGATGGGATTTCAACAGTTTGATGAGATTAGGAAAATCTTGGGTGGAGGTAGATTGCGGACTGACACTGTGGATTTGATTTCTAAGGATCTTCATTTGCATGACACAAGACTGCAAGATTATCTGGTGAATAAATTTGCGTTGTGGTTAGACTTTCGAACCATACCCACCAATGAACTTCATGGATCTGGAAGAAGAATTGAAAACGGAACAGATGGTATAACAATTGAATTGCATAGGGAAGCAAGTGCTAGGTCAGAATCAGTTACAGTATACATGTATATAATTATGGATGCTCAGCTAAACATTGAAAATGGAAGATTAAAAGATTTAGTATATTAAAAATGACCTCTTTGTTACCTCGTGATCCTCATTGTGGAATGATCGTTGGCATGACGTCATGCGGAAAGACCGTCTTTGTTCTGGATTTGTTAGAAAAATATTACGCAGGACACTTTGATTAAATAGTAATTTTTTGCCCAACTATTCAATATAATACAACCTACTTAGATCGTAAGTATGTCTGGACAGATGAAAATATCTTTGTTGTAAATACCAATGGCAAGCTCAATGAGTATTTAACGTATTTTTATAACCTGTTTGAGAATGAGGGTAATACGTTATTCTTAATCGATGATTGCAGTGCAGAAAAAGATATTGTATTAAAACGGAACATATTGAGCAAGCTGGCTTTCAGTGGACGCCATGTGAAAATTAGTGTCTGGTTAATCACGCAGAAATTTAATTCGATATTAAAGGATTTTAGAGAACAAGTTAAATTCGTGTGCCTGTTTTATTGCAAAGACCGTGACAGCTTTGATAACTGTTTAAAAGAAAATGACGTAATTGAATCAAAAGAGGAAAGAACTAAATTAAAAGAACAGCTAAAAAAAGGCAAGCACTTAAAATTATTATTAAAAACTGACCAACCAACTGGCTATAAAATACTTATGTAAGTAAGTAAGTTCTTTTATAATTTAATTATTGTAAGTTATAAGTTTTTTTTTAAAGTCGACTTAATTAAGTTAGATGTAAGTAAGTAAGTTCTTTTATAATTTAATTATTGTAAGTTATAAGTTTTTTTAAAAGTCGACTTAATTAAGTTAGATGTAAGTCACTAAGTCAAAAAAAAAAGGTTGAAGGTAAGTAATAGTGGTGATGATTATAGTTCATTTATCTTAATGGCTCTGTGTCTGGTGGAACAATCTGAAGTTCTTCTTTTACAAAGTTTCTTTGTGGTGCTCTACGATCGCTTCTCGGTCTTAAATAATATACGGGCGGATCGGTAGATAATGCTCTGTCAACTTCATAAACGCTTAATGACCAAATTGAGTCTGTAGCTCGTCTTCTTGTGTCATTAGCAACTTCTCCAGGCTGATAAAGGTATCTAACAGTTTTGTTCATCAAAGTTAGATCTGGCTGACCAGGCTTTGAAACGGTAACAACAATCTGTTTCTTTTTAATAGCCTCAACTGGTTTTAATCCTGTAACTCTGGTTGGTTCTGAATTCATTTCCCTTAAAACTCGAGGCAGCCTAACAACCCATTCTGTATTAGTGGTTTCAGTAAAGAGTTCCTTTGAATACTGATAAGTGAATAATCTTTCTGCCAGTTGCCGATTAAAGTTTTCTACAATACCCTGTGATCTGTGCAATCCAACAACTCCTCTTCTAACAGTTACATTATGTTTTAACAAAAGCTGGTTAACAGCTCCTTTGAATTCAGACCCTTCATCGCATTGAATAAGTCTAGGGAACCTTAGAGGCCCTCTTGAATAAATCGCATTTAAGGCTTGAGCGACCTCAGCTGAATTTTTTGTCCTAAGAGCATGCGCGTCTTTAAACCTGGTAGCTATATCAATAACAGTAAGGGCATACCTGTATTTCTTTCTATATATTTTGTCATGGGGAAGATATAACAAATCTATTTGGTGTGTGTCATTTGGTCTGGAGTTTTCAAATTTTGGTCTTATTATTTTCTTCGGGGGTGGAAGATAGATTTGCCATACAGCTTGCTTCGATAACCATTGTTTAACTGTGTTTGCTGACAAGCCAGTCTTTTCTACTAGTTTATTAACTGCCGTCATCCCTTTCCAATATCCGGATTGAGAATAATATAATCTAGACAAACGCGAAGTCATATTTTATTTAGATTTATATTTTTGTTTAACGAGGTAATAAACTACTGTTATTCCAAACACAATTAAAATTAATTCTCCGGTTTCTGACATTGTAGATGCAATGTTAGGTGTGTAGTAATCAGATAACATTGGCTGCTTTAATGAAGGTAGTGTTGTGCCAGTGAATAAATAATATTGGTGCAAAGCTTCATCAACGTCTTCAAATGTTTTATCTGCATGGCCTTCTTCTTTCAATCTTTTATTAACAAAATCAAGCTGCATTAGTCTGTTTTTCTCGTATTCAGCCTGATCTTGTTGTAATTTTTCCATTGCTAAGTTATGCCGTTTTGATTCTTCTTTACTGTCCAGTTTTGAAAACAAATAATTTGATCCTGAAAAGGCTAAGGCATTTATAGCAGCAGAACCAAGCACCATTGCAGCACCAGCCATTTTTTAATTTAGTTTTTTATTTTATTTGTATTTTAAATGAATTGTGATGACTTGTTAATGCAAGAAGCTATTAATGTTACAGTTACAGGTGTTGACAATGAGAAAAGAGACAGGCTGGTTGCATTAGTAGCTTCCGGAAAGTCAAAGTATTATCTCGGTGTTGACTTAACACCTGAACAAGTGCAAAGACTGAGGCCAGAAGACATCATTATATTACATAATAAATATGATAAAGTTCTCGGCGCTTTAATGGTTAAAAGTTTAGGGCGTTCGATTGTGAAGTTATATACCAAAGCTGTGTCGACCTTTGTTACTTTAGATTGTGAGAATGATTTATTTGATGATTTGATTAAAGATCCAGTTATTGTTAATGGGATTAGTGAGGCATCAAGAAATTTGTATTATAAATTTGGAAGCTTGTTGACCCCATTTTCAGCCGGGCTAATTACTTTTCAACACATAAATTTCTCTGCTATTAAAAATGGACTCTTCCAATCCGGAGATGGAGAAGGAGACGGAGGTGAAGAATTCAGAGAATCAACAGAACCCAGTGACAGTCACTAAACAAAAGAGCCCAGGAAGAATTGCAGCTGGAAAGAAGTTAGCAGAATTTAACAAGTTACATAGATGGAACAGACAAACAAAAGCAAACATATTAGGGAAAAAGGAATCACCAAAAGAAGAAACAATAATGCAACAAACATTAACAACAAATAAAGAAGAACCAATACAACCAATACAACCAGTACAATCTTCAAATAACATATATTATTTATGTATAGCCGGTGTAGTGGGTGCAAGTGGGTACATAATATATAAATACCGCCAAGGAAAAAATAAACAGAAACCCCCAAAACCACTTGTAGAAAAAGAAATTGAATTATCTCCATCATTGAAGCCATCATTAGATGTGTTTTCAATGCAGTAATAATTTATTATTATTTTTTTATTATATATAAAAAATGAGTGTACCATATGAACAAACAATTGTTAATCTTGGATACCATAGTGTTGTCTTAGTGAGCTTAAATACAGCTTATGCTATGATTGCAAAATCTCTTTTAAAAACGAAACCTATTGAATTAGGAAAAATGGATCTTTCAGATGCTGGTAAACTGGTTGGTATCTTTTCATTATCGTTATTTACTCGGGACTATCTTGTTAAACAAAAGATCATTCCAGCAGATATTAATGTGTAATGTTATACAACCATAATGTAGAAGGGTTGTAATTTTTTTTTGTTTTATACGAATATGTATTATATTTAGCAAATGCCGGATTCCCAGAGTGCTTTGGCACGCCTTTTAAAAGCTCATAAAACAGCCATAAATTGCAATAAAAGGGTGTCAGAAAAACAATGGGGTTCCAAGCCCATTATTACAATCTCTGAAGTGCTGTCGCGAAAAATACAAGGACTAGCAATGCTCGACGATACGTCGCAAATAAAGATATTGCTTCAGAAACTTCCCGAGGCTCTCTCAATGTTTTGGGGTAGCCGAGTCGTAACTCATCTCAACGCAACTGGAAGACAACCCTGAGTTCAGAACCTTCGTCTCATTCCTGCAGGACAAAAAAACTGACTGCCTTCACAACGCTTATCTCCAACAAAACCAGAAGAGGCCCCTTGAGTATGACGGTCCTGCTGGAAGACAAAGCAAAGGAGGGCAAACTTTCGTCACGTCCGGAAACTCTAACCGAGACATGGATGGAAAAAAACAGAATAATCCTCCCGAACTTGATCGGTCCAAACCTAGAGACTGTAAGGGACAAGGCAACAACAGCAACCAAGAGAGAGGTGATGGTTGTGCATTTTGTCATGGCCGCCATCATGTATTTGATTGTTGGAAATTCATCGCCATCAAACCTGAGGCTAAGAGGGACTTCATCCGAAAAAATTATATGTGCCATCGATGCTTCCACAACAATCATCAAAATTTCAAAATCACAACGAATGTTATGTAGGTTGGGTTTGGGCGCGCCACAGGCTGCGACTACGCTTTCCCCAGGGGAGGCGGCTCAGAATTTCCCTATGAAAAGGGACAATAAGGTAAATTAAATCACTTCATAAAGGGACGCTGTGCCAAGTATGAATGTAAGACGTGCAAGGCCAACCGCAAAACCACCTTGCACGACCTAGGCCCTCCTTTCAGGCAGTCAAGACTTGTTGAAAATCGCCAAAGTGGCGATTCAGACAACCGAGGTGGGCCCAAGGAAGAAGGTCAGGTGAATGTCGTCGGGGCCTTCGCAGCTGATCCCGAGCAAAACCAAAACGTAGAGACTAAGGGCAAGAGAGCCTACAGAGTGTCTCAGCTTCCCACATCACGTCTATACTCACTCTATGTGCCTGTTTATGTGTCTGCCAAATCCGAGCCTCACAACGAGGTATTGGTGTACGCCATGTTAGACACTATGAGCGATACTTCCTTTGTGATAGACCAGGTCGCAGAGAAATTACACCTGCAAGAACGGGACACATGCTTAAATCTGACTACTCTCACCTCTATCAAACAGACGGTCAAATGCAAGACTTACACTGACTTGAGAGTGCGGGCTTACGACTCCAGTGACTACATTGATGTGCCCGCCACGCACTCTCATCGCGAGATCTGCACTGACAAGGGACAGATTCCTACACGTGAGTTTGTTCAATCTCTGCCACATCTCAAGCATCTCGCTTGCCACTTCTACCCCCTCTTCGATGCCCCAGTCGCCCTACTGCTTGGTGTCAACGTGTCTGAAGCCTTACGACCTCTGCATGTGGTATCGGGCGAACTTGGACAACCCTACGCTCAAAAAACACGTTTAGGATGGAGCGTGGTTGGCGAGGTTCAGCGATCCTTCGATCCCAATATCCCAAAGGTCAACACTCCATCTGCCCACTACACCGGGACTACCAGCATTCCCGTCCATGCGATTTCCTTCAGAACCAAGGATGTCACGAATGAGCGTCTCATCAAGATGATGAAGCGAGATTTTGCCTTCCCGGATGAACAACCAGCTTCGCAAGAGGATCAACGTTTTATTCAGATTCTCACTGAAAACATCAAGGTCAATGAGGAAGGACACTATGAACTACCACTTCCATTCAAGGGTGATGACCCTCAGCTACCAAACAACAGATACGTCGCGTACAGAAGGCTGATGAGTCTCAAACGCAAGTTCTGCAACAATCCCGACCATTTCCAGCTGTATAAGGAGTTTATGGACCAAATGTTAGAACGAAGTGATGCAGAAATTGTTCGCGACTCCGACACATCTTCAAGAACCGTCTGGTTTATTCCACATCTTGGAGTGTACAATCCCAACAAGCCAGGCAAGATTAGGGTCGTGTTCGATTGTGCCGCTACATGCCAAGGAACATCTCTGAATGACCACTTGTTGTCAGGCCCAGACCTCTTGAACTCGCTGATGGGAGTCCTGTGCAGATTCAGACTGTTTCCCATTGCTGTCTCCTTCGATGTTAAACGCATGTTTCATCAGTTTCACGTCGCACCTTGTCACAGATACTATCTGAGATTCCTGTGGTGGCCTCAAAACGATCTGACTGCCGAACCTGTTGATCATCGCATGAGGGTACACCTTTTTGGCGCCGCTTCGTCACCAGGCTGCGACAATTTCACCTTGAAGCAGCTAGCCATGGACAATCGCCAATTGAACCCAAAGGCCCCCACATTCATCCAACGAGACTTTTATGTCGACGACGGTCTTCGTTCCGACAAGAGCGAAGCTGAGGCCGTACAATTGCTGAAGGGAGCGCGCCAAATCTGTGAAAGGGGAAACTTACGTCTTCACAAGATTGCATCTAACTCACAGAAGGTCATGTCGTCCTTCCCAGAAACTGAGGTGGTCCAGACTGCAAGTGTTGACAGGAAAGTTGAGAAGAGCGAAAGTGCCACTGAGAGAGCCCTTGGCATATGTTGGACGTTGGAAGCGGACACCTTGCATTTGAACAACGGGTTCAAGGACAGACCATTGACTAAGCGAGGAGCCTTGTCCGTTATCGCCTCGATTTTTGACCCCTTGGGATTGGTCTCGCCCTTGGTGCTCAGGGGTCGCCTGATGCTGCAAGAAGCGTGTAGACAGAACCTTGAATGGGACAACACACTTCACTCTGGTCTACTGGAGCGTTGGAATCGTTGGTTGGGCGATCTCGGGGCACTGTCCTCGATACAGATTCCCCGTTGCTACTTCTCAAATGCAAAGCTGCCTTGGTCACTCGTGGAACTTCACCATTTTGCAGATGCTTCCAACAGTGGCTACGGGGAATGCTCTTACCTTCGTGTCGTTGACGGTCAAGGGAAACCCCACTGCTCCATGGTGATGGCCAAGTCCAAGGTTGCTCCACATCGTACAGTCACCATTCCACGTCTCGAACTACAAGCAGCAGTCCTCGCTGTCAGCACTGCTCGATTTCTTCAGCGGGAATTTGAAGGCCTCGTGTCGCAACATCACTTCTGGACTTCTCGGCTACATCTACAACGAAACGAAGAGATTCCATATCTTTGTGGCCAACAGGGTCCAGCAAATCCGTGATTTCAGTCGCCTTCAACAGTGGCATCACATTTCCACGGAACAAAACTCTGCAGATCATGCTTCACGGGGTTTGGATGTACAAGCTATGAGCCAATCAAACTGGTACTCTGGCCCCCAGCTACTCAGCAATGAACCTATCGTGTATGAAATTCCTGAAGTGTCTGTCGCTGATGAAGATAAAGAAGTGAGGGTTCTCGGAGTTCAGACTGCGGTGAATGGAAAAAAGGGCATTGAGGAAATAGTCAACCGATTCTCCACCCTCGATCGACTACTAAACGTCATCAGCCGAATCCTGGCCTGGGTCAAGCGCATACGACAGAAGGGTACGAAACTGAAACAGGCAGCTCCGTCACCATTGGAAGAAACCCACGACACACTCATGCGAATCACCCAGAGTGTTCAGTCTCAACACTTTCCTGCATCGCTGCGATCCACTCTCCCTGAGCTCAAACGTCTCGACATATCTATAGACGAACTGGACATTATGAGAGTCGGTGGCCGCCTCGCTCAGTCTGCTGAGACCTATCAGATCAAGCACCCCTTTATACTTCCCAAAGAAAGTCACCTCTCTACCTTACTCGTCCGACATCATCATCAGAACAATGGACATCAAGGAAGGACGATCACGATGGGTGCTCTTCGTACAGCTGGTGTTTGGATTTGTGGTGCGAGGAGAGTTGTTTCCGCTGTGATCCACCGATGCGTCCACTGCAGCAGGCTGCGCGGGAAACCTGAGACTCAGAAGATGGCCGATCTTCCACCAAACAGAACGGAAGTTGCTCCTCCTTTCTCTCAAGTCGGATTGGATTGCTTCGGCCCCTTTCACGTTGCATCGGGAAGAAAAGAAGTCAAGCGTTACGGCCTCATCTTCACATGTCTGGCTTCCAGGGCTGTTCACTTAGAAATATTGGAGGACATGTCGACGGACGCCTTTATATGTGGTCTGAGGCGATTCGTAGCCATTGGTGGAAACGTGAGATCCATACGTTGTGACAGGGGCACCAACTTCATCGGCGGTGAGAGAGAGCTGAGAAGCTCCAAGAAGAACATCGATGGCAACAGGGTCAAAAGCGACATGCAGTATAGAAGCTGCGACTCCATCTTCAACACTCCATCTGCCAGCCACTTTGGAGGGGTTTGGGAGCGGCCTCTTTCAAGACGTCGTAGTTTTTGGCGTCATTGTTCGACAGTCTGGTGTAAACTTCGAGTACTTGCCCTGTCAAAAGTGCACTTAGTCGAATCGCCCAGTCTTGAGGTTGCCAGTTAGAACTTTCAGCGAACCTTTCGAATCTCGCCAGATAACTGTCGATCTGGTCCTTCCCGTCGACGAACGCTGGCAATTTTGGAGCCATGTGGTCGCTGATGACTTGTGGCGCATGCTGATTGTTTTGGATACGCGCCAACTCTAGCTGGTGCTGACGATCAGCTTCTAATCGTCTCTCTTCCATCTCGTCACGCCGTCGCTGCTCTTCTCTTTCTTGACGCCGCTCTTCTCTTTCTTCTTGGCGACGTTGTTCTTCTAGTTCTCGTTCTTCACGACGTCGTTGCTCTTCTTTTTCTTGCCGCTGCTGTTCAATTTCCAGACGCTTCTGTTCTAATTCTATTTCTCTTTCTTCACGCCATATTCTCTCTTGAGACTTAACGTACTCCGTCAGCTGTTTGCCTTTTAGATTCAGTTCAACCCCTTTCTGCCAGAAGTCAGCCATCTTGATGCATTTCTGGAAAGTTCTTTTCTGGAAAGTTCTTGACTGTGCTGTACCTTTCTAGACTGTTCTAGAACAGCACGCTTTCTGCAGTAGGGCTGATGCTTGCCACTAGTCGCCTTCGCTGACGCAGGCCCCGCTGTCCTCGTCGTATGCGACGCTGCACCACGCTGATGTTGATGTACACGCTCCTGTGCTGAAGTAGACGCGACGTCCGCTCGTCGCTCTCTCTAATACTGGCGATGTAGCTCCGAGACTGTCCCTCGACGTAGTCTTGCGGCAGCCACGTAGTCCCGCTCTGTTGTTCGCTCACGAAGCAACTCTTCGGCGACTACACGCCCTTGCAGTCAACCCGAATCTATCGGGGATGTAGTCCCAGTATGTTGGTCCCTCCCGACGCAACTCTTTGGCGGCTACCCTCGATGACTGCCTCTCGTAACGTTGACTCGCTTGTTGTAGCAGTTGAAGGCTATGAGGTGGATCCCGGACGAGCCCCCAAAATGTTACACTCGTTCGATGTTTTTTCTCTATCAGTAGTTGATTCAGCCCCGATGCTTGAAATCCTGATAGTTGTAACTCAGATTCGTTTATCCACGCAACCCGTTCAATCATCAACAAGTCAGGAGTCGTCGTATGTAGTTTTCCAATTTTATTCAGCGAACATCAACAACTGCATACAATCGCTGTTGCTTTTCACTTTACAATTCTCAACTATGAACTTTCCACTTTTCAACAACTTTCTCAACTCTAATACAACAACTCTCTCTTAAAAAAAAAAAAAAAAAAAAAAAACACCTTTTGAAACAGTGCGGCACTCTGTATATATACTCTCTCTAAACTCCAGAAAGAGCGAGAATACCCCCAACGTGACACACCTCAACCAATCAGAATTAATTTCATCATCACTGTCTCACGTCACACAACCTTATTTGGAATGGAAGCTTCCATGGTTACCACGAGAACTATCCATAGGCTTCGATCGATAGTAAACAACCAATTCTCGAAAATTCTCAAATAATATCGACCAACTAAAAACGCCAACGTTATACAAAGCTTCTTCTAACCACAACGCAAAATCAAATCAAAGATAAACACACTCTATCACTGCATGTGTTGCAAAATAAAACGAACAGATCTATCGCGCGCTTCACACATAATTATAATATCGTGCGCATTTCACACACGCACCATCATGCGCGTTTCAACGTAACATCCGCTATGTAAAAACGGTGTGGAGAATGAAATTCATTTCTTACTTTTTTGTCCTTTTCTAGTAAATCTCAGAAAGAAGCTAATACCTATAAAATTCCATAGATATCCAAGTTTATTCTGTTTTCAGTTGCTAATGTCATCAAAACAACCTCATATTGTTAAAAATGTATGTGTTTACTTGTATCATGCTTTTAAAATTCGGAAAATTGCGTTATCCTGATTGTTATATATATTTATTTATATGTTTCTGCTAATGTCCTGGTTGTTTATATATTTATAATTATGTTAATATGCGCTTTGTAAAACGATGTCATGGTAAATTACCCCCTTTCTAATGGGGCTTTGGCCTTATTGAAATAAATAAATGTCAAATGTCAAATTTCAAAAAAATTTCTCTCTCTCTCTCTCTCTCTCTCTCTCTCTCCTCTCTCTGTCTCTCTTTCTCCCTCTTTCTTTCTTAATCTCTTGTGGTTGTATGAAGCCGAGCTTAGTGTTTGCCAATTATTGCCTTTGTTCACACCGACTCAACCAAAGCTTTTAGGTTTTGAAGCTAGTTCAGCCAGGCTAGCTATAAATAGCTTTGCCAGTGCTCTTCTTTCCTGTCCTTTCACTGAAAGGGAGGGTGTAGGCAAGCTATAAATAGCCCGCAGCCAGCAATACCAGGAAGAGTGGGGCCGGGTAGCTCAGTTGGTAAGAGCGTCTTGCTAGTAACCGAAAGGTCGCTGGTTCGAATCCCGGATTGGTCAACGTGTGATCATATTATTTTCCCCTTTACCAACAACTGGCCCGCTGGTGTCAGTATAAATCGGTCCAGTAGTCACCTATATGCGAAAGTGTCGTGTGACTATAATCTACAAACAACATACCGGGAAGAGAGGGGACTATAAACTGATTTAAAAAAAAAAAAAAACAGTGCTGCCGTGATTTGACAAAACCGAGTAAGTCCACCTAAGGTCGAAAATGAGTTTTTTGCGCCATCAAACTTGCAAGAGAATGACGCATCTTACCTGTAAAAATCAAATCCGAACTATGTTTAGATTTGGAGATATCATAGAGTAAGTCCTTGTTAAAAAATTTTTAAGTGGGGGAATAAACTGATAAAACCAAGCAAGTCCTCTGCGATTTTGTTTCGGCGATCCTCTGGCTGATGCTCGAGTTGGCATGATGACGTCATTTTCTACAATAACCTGACAAAGAAAAGTAAGTCCTCCCGACCAATGAGAAAGCGCCTTAAGATGAAGTGGACCAGTGAGAATCCATGTTATTGCTGCTGTGCAATATTATTTTCCTGTGAAAATGATGACGAAATTTCGGTCAGCAAAGGACGTGTTCGGCTTTTTGAAAAAGACTTTTCTTCATGTATTTTCCTGCCCACCATGAAGGATCCTGTAGATCTGGCGCCTACGCGGCAACTTCCACGAGGTGTGGAAATAAACAAACAAACTATCCTTTCCTATCCTATCCTATCCTATCCTATCCTGTCCCGTAACCCTGAGGTCGTAGGGGCACCACAGATGATCGTTTAACCAGCATACTCCATCTCTCTCTGTCCTCAGCAGCCCTGATGGCTTCGCTCAGTGTCAAACCAGTCCCTTCTCGAATGTTGTCCTCCCACCTCTTTTTCGGTCTCCCTCTTCTTCTACCTCCTTGCACTGTGCCTTGCAGAATAGTCTTTGCAAGGCCTGATGATCTGGTGACGTGGCCATACCATCGGAGTTTCCGTTTCTTCACCACTGTGAGCAGGTCATCGTGTTGTCAAATGGCTTGTGTGATGGTCTGTCGGACTTCGTCGTTGGTGATGTGTTGGGTATAGGAAATGCCCAGAAGTCTTCTGTAGCACCTCATCTCCATGCTTTGTATTCTTCGTTGTAGATCTGCTGTGAGGGTCCATGCTTCGCAAGCATATAGGAAGATGGAGATGACAAGGGAGCGCAGCAGTCTTACTATGGAATGTAGAATGATGGTCCTGTCTTTCCAAATGGCTTCAGCCTTGCCAGGGCAGCAGTTGTTTGTGCGATCCTGGAGAGGACTTCCTGTCGGGACCCATTGTCTGATACAATGGCTCCTAAATATTTGAAGCTATGCACTGTGTTGAGGGATTGGCCTTGGACTTTGATGTCCGTGTTGATGCCATTGGTGTTGTTGGTCATCATTTCGGTCTTCTCTGAACTTATTTCAATTCCACAAGCTTTGGAGGTGGTGTCAAGCCTCTGTACCAGCTGTTCAAGTTCTTGTTCCTCTCCAGCCAATCCATCAATGTCATCCGCAAAACGAAGATTGGAGATTGCTCTACCCCCTATGCTGACTGTGCCTTCGTGATCTGCAAGAGCATCTGACATGATGCGCTCTAGGAAGATGTTGCAGGGTGTTGGAGGGAGTAGGCATCCTTGACGCACACCGATTGTTGTTCTGAACCAGTTCCCGATGGCGCTGTTGTGGAGGACTGCACTGGTAGCCTTGTCATACAGGTTTTTGATGACTTCAATAATTTTAGGTCTGATGTTGTACGCTTTCATTGTTGCCCATAGAGCTGCATGCCAGAGTCGGTCAAACGTTTTCTTGAAGTCTATGAACACATGATATAGATGTTGTTGGTGCTGTAGGTATTTCTCATAGATTATTCTGAGGTTGAAAATCTGTTCAGTGGTACTTCGCCCTGCCCTGAATCCTGCTTGTTCTTCAGCTATGATTTGTTCAGCTTGGGGTTTCAACCTGTTGAGTAATATTTTCAGGAGGACCTTGCTGGGATGGATGATGAGGCTGACGGTGCGGTAATTTTCACACTCCTGAAGGTTACCTTTTTTGGGAAGAGTGATGACAAGCGACTGGGCCCATGGTATAGGCCACTCTCCACTCTGCCAGATCTTGTTACAGATAATGGTGAGGGCATCAATCATCGCTTCTCCTCCTGCTTGTAGCAGTTCCGCGGGTATGTTGTCCACTCCCGCTGACTTCCCTTTCTTTAGCGATTGCACTGCTGCCTCAACTTCATCCCGGAGAATTGGGAGGATTTCTTCTTCTCTGTTCTCGGAACATGCTAGAACTGATAAGTCTCCATTTGGTGTATTGTTGTAAAGGTCAGAGCAGTACTCTGTCCATCTGTCCAAGACTTCTTGTTCTTCTGTAAGGCATATGCCAGACTTGCTTTGGATCGTGGAGTCTTTGGGCTGTGTGAAACTTGTCAGCCGCTTTACAGTCTGGTAGGCCTTCTTGCTGTTGTTTTTGTTCAGACTGTTCTCTATTTCCTGGCATTGATCTTCTATCCAGTTCTCCTTTGCTGTGCGCATGCCTTTTCGGATGTCATTGTTGATTTTTCGGTAGACAACAGCTCCCTGTGAGGTGTTCTTTTTTTTTTAATCTCTCTTCGTTTATCACACAGATCCAAAAGTTCAGGTGTGATCCACGGCTTCTTCTTTGGTCGGTGCTTGCAAAGGATCTCAGTGGCTGCATTTGTCACAGCTGAGTTGAAGATGGTGGTCATGGTGTTGACATCTACTTCACCAGCCCCCAAAATGAGCAGTGGTGCAAATTTCCCTTCAATTGTGGCCTGAAATAGTTCTGCCACCTCCGGGTCTTGCAGTTTGTCCAGGTCGAACTTCAGTCTAGTGCAGTATTTACTCTCTTCAAGTGGAGCCGGAAAGACATCATCAAGAGATCGTGGTCACTTCCGATGTCTGCTCCTGGAAAAGTGCGTGTCCTGCCAATGTTGATGCTTGATATGAAGCGTTTCTTGACCATGATGTAGTCTATTTGGTTGTGATGCTCCCCCCTGGGACTGTGCCATGTCCATCGTCTGGAGTTTTTGTGGAGACCAAGCGTGTTTGCCAGTATAAGATTGTTGTATCTGGCAAACTCCAAGAATCTCAGACCCCTGTCATTTGTCTCGTTGTTGCAGTGGGGTCCACATGTGTCTCCCCAGTTGTGGTGCGCATTTTGGCCAACCTTGGCATTCCAGTCGCCTTGCACTATGACTATGTCCTTCTTCGGCACTTGGTCAAGGACCGCCTGTAGATTTTCATAAAAATCCTCCACTTCGCTGTCGTCATAGTCTGATGTTGGGGCATAGGTCTGGATGATGGTGATGTTGAAAGGGGCTGCTCTCAGGCGGATGGTAATGAGTCTACTGGGCGGCAACCCATGACAGTGGCTAGAATGTTCTTGTGGACCAAGAATCCAACGCCGTGTTCGTGCCTGTCATCTCTACCGCTGAAATAGAGCTTGTGGCCTTTGTCTGTCGTTGTTTCACCTAGGCCTTTCCAGCACAGTTCGCTAATGCCTAGAACGTTCCATCGATAGTGGTCCAACTCGTGGGCCAGTTCTTCTAATTTTCCTTCCGCAGTTAGGGTCCTGACATTCCAGGTTCCTATGACAATGTTGTTTCTCGTGCGGATCTTGCTAAATTGTCCATCAGTAGCATACTTAACACCTCCGTCCTGGTGGCCAACGGAAGGCGCGGTCCTTGAGCTGGGCGACGACCTATCCGGTATGGAATTAGTGGATAGTGTCATCATGCATGTAGTGTGTCTTGGGCAAAAAAGGACCTGGCGGTGCCCAATCCTCTCCAGGCTGTTGGGCACAGCCGAAATCCACGAATACAGTGTGGCTCGCCTTGGCCCCGAGCACGTGGTCGTTGAACATGTAGCAACGTGAGGTTCCTCGCCCTGGCCGGTGACTTCTGTGTAGAAGACTTTCGCCCAGTGATGCCGTGCTAACATTACCCCTGTTAGTCGCCTCTTACGACACGCCGGGAAACGTTGGGCCTATTCTATTCAGTGCCCGAACCCACAAACGAACAGCAACAAATATATTACAGACACACAACAAGGGCAACAAAATACAAGACATACACGTGGTGTAAAGGCAGGAAGATCGCTACAATAGGAAACTGAAAGGAAAATAATTTTGTATTTTTAAAATTAAATTGGCTGCATCTAATATTATTTTGAAGGGAGAGCAAAAAAACCCATGACTCCTGCATACCAACCCAGGAATATTAAGTGAAGAATGGCTAAAAACAATAAACAGGCACACATATACACTCACTGTAACTGCCGCACCCACATCTTACAAAACCCAACTTATGTGACTCATTTCGTCAGACTTTTTAACAAAGAAACGAAACGGCCTATGGGACTTACTTGGTTTGGTTAATTTTGAAAACAAGGATTTACTTAATAATAAACTGACAAAACCAAGCGGATTTGACTTACTTGGTTTTGTGAATTTTTTTAACAAGGATTTAATTCAATAATAAACTGACAAAACCAAGCGGGTGACTTGCTTGGTTTTGTCATGTTCTCAACAAAGATCTATCTCAAGAATAATCTGACAAAACAAAGCAAGTCCACAAATAGTCTTAAAACATCAAATCTATCAAACATTTCTTTAACATTCAAGGTATGCACTCTTAAATCGAGGAATTGCATTATAATATGCCCTTAAACTTCCAGAAACGATCGCGTAATATAGCGCAACACAAAACGTCGATTTTCTCGAAAGTAGGTTTTGTGGACTTGCTCGGTTTTGTCAGTTCACGGCAGAGTGGGATAACCTAAGAGTGCTGCTCACATAGGCATTGAGCTGCTGTGTGTTGTGGTACTAGATCTCCTTACCTAGTTTCTAGTTTTCACCAGGTCACGGGGTACAGTTGTACTGAATAAAACATCAACCTATACCTTACTCCTGCGTTGTGACTTCCGTGTGCGAATTGGGAGGGCGAGCAGTAACATAGATCCTCCCATGTGACTGGCTGAAAAAAGTGATAAGTCAGGTGACTGTTTTGGATAAAGTTACCGCGCTTGTCGTTTGCTCCTTCAGTCGTCGTTGCGGAGTGCTGCTGGTGTCTTGGACTCCTTGAACTTTTCACTTCAGCTAAAAAACTTTTGACTTCAACCAATCAACCACTGACTTCTTTTCATTCCGCAAACATGGTATGTTGTTCAAGTTTGTGTTTGAGGACTGGTTACAGGATTTATTGTTAGACAGTATTTTCTTGATTTGTATGTGTGGGTAAAAAAACCAAAAACTACTTGCTTATTTACACGTATATTTATTTTAATGAAAAAGAAGGTAGGGTCTAAAAATCTTCATGTATGCACAGATAACAAATAAAAATATGGAACTGAAAAGTAGGGTTGTGAAATACTGGCCTTGTAATTGTAGAAATAAAGGTTTGGCTTTTACTGCGCAACCTGATGAAGTTTATACGAGTGACTAGGGCACTATAGCATGACCGTGGCCAAACGCAACAGCGATAAAACAGTTTAGGAATAAAACTCGTACCTTAAAATGGTTGTAATGTGGAAGAAGACATTAGATAAAATTTATACGATTTTATTTTTCTATTATGCCATAATACGTTTTACTTCGTCACTCTTTGAGCTGACTGTTTAGTGGGGCTATGACATATAATATACTTCCATTCTGTTGTCAATGAATGACTTGTGAAGTTCTTGCATAGCTCTACGCCGAAGGGTACGACTGCAGCGCTGGTGGTGGGAGAGAGGTGGACACACACACACACACACACACACACACACACACACATACACACACGCGCACAAGCACACGCTGGCACGCACGGAAGGATAGGATGCCTAGCACCTAATTTTACAACACTTTTACATCTACACTATCACCCTAATCTATACATCCTGTTGCAAACAGACCATCGACTACTCATCATTTATACTGGCCTTACACACAGTGACATCGACACATGGATGTACAACTATGAAATAAACAAACTTTAGCAGGACTTTAAAAAAAAAAAAAAGGTCTTCTTTGAATGAGTTTATTCGTTGTTCAATTTGACTTCCTTGTGCAGTAAAATGTGGAACAGCTACCAGTACTAGATTGTCAACAAGTGTAGGAATACATAAATGCATGAGCTGGGAAACAAGAAAGTTTGCGTAACACTCATGGAGAGGTTCCCTCGCATAAAGAGATGAAACTGGAGCACAATGTCAGCACCTTGGATAATTATCATCCCTAATCAATGCTTCTTAGGGTCCTCACTAATGAATGATTGACTTGCAGTGGGTCCAAGAGCATCAAAGCCTTTAGCTAAGGTTATGTTAGGCCTACTTCTTATCTGCATGAAAATTAACGACAATAGATTTGTTTTCTATGCTTTAAAAACAGGTAAACATCGATCTGTCGCAACAACCCTGTCAGTCGTAACAACCCTGTCAGTCGCAACAACCCTGTCAGTCGTAACAACCCTGTCAGTAGTAATTTAATGTTCGCTTTCTTTTTCATTAAAAAAAAAAATAATTTTAAATTTTAACAGAACCATCAGTCTACATTCCAAAGTAAGACTGCTGCGCTCTCTGGTCATCTCCATCTTCCTATATGCTTGCGAAGCATGGACCCTCACAGCAGATCTCCAACGAAGAATACAAAGCATGGAGATGAGGTGCTACAGAAGACTTCTGTGCATTTCCTATACCCAACACATCACCAACGACGAAGTCCGACAGACCATCACACAAGCCATTGGACAACACGATGACCTGCTCACAGTGGTGAAGAAACGGAAACTCCGATGGTATGGCCACGTCACCAGATCATCAGGCCTCGCAAAGACCATTCTGCAAGGCACAGTGCAAGGAGGTAGAAGAAGGGGGAGACCGAAAAAGAGGTTGGAGGACAACATTCGAGAATGGACTGGTTTGACACTGAGCGAAGCCATGAGGGCTGCTGAGGACAGAGAAAGATGGAGTATGCTGGTTAAACGATCATCTGTGGTGCCCCTACGACCTTCGGGTTATGGGACAGGATAGGATAGGATAGGAATTTTAAATTACAATAATTGTGGATATCGCGTTTTGTTTGTGTGTTTCATTTCACGTTAGCAATGAACATTGAAGTTTAAGGTGGGTCTACACTCACCATTGGCGATATTGCAGATGGGGGAATCACCATCCCAGGGAACAAGGGGACCTACATCAACACTGAACCACCCCAGCAATCGTATTGCCAATATGGACAGTAAACATAATGTCGCTTTCATTTTGCTCAGCGTGGTATTTCATGTTAGTGATATTTCAGAAGCTAAATAATAAGGAAAAAAATACAACGCCACAAAGTAAAAATAAGTCTTCTTCAAAAGCACATTAATTACTGATAAAATTGTAACATGTCGCGGTAAGCGCATTTCAAGTGCGGCACAGCACCCGACAAATAACAATTTCATTAATTTTATTATTATATTTTTTTTTAGTGTACTTTAATTTTAAGAGATAATTATATTTTGGCTAAGGCGAATTCATCGTCCAAATATAACTCACGTTTTCTTTGTGCAAAGTTCACAATGCCAAACTTATTCAAAGTAAAGATTGGCATATGTATAAGTTGTATTCATTACGAGTTTAAATTAAACGGAATTTCCAACAGGATAATATTTAAGATATCATTGAGTAAGCCTTTAATTTGGTAATTGTCCACACAATAATTCAATAATGTAATTACTGTTAAGTTTTTGTCGTCTTCGTGTTCGTTAGTTGGTGTTGTTATAGTTGGAATGACACTTGCCCGTATAAGATATTTCTCATGTTGTGTACTTGTAATGTTGTGTACTTGTAATGTTGTGTACTTGTAATGTTGTTTACTTGTAATGTGCTAGTCCAATAATTACACAGTTGAGACTGGAGATAACAGTGACTCAGTGCGTGTGTGTGTGTGTGTTTGTGTGTGTGAGTGCGTGCAGGGTGCAAGGAGGCAGAAGAAGAGGGAGACCGAAAAAGAGGTGGGAGAACAACATTCGAGAATGGACTGACTTGACATTGAACGAAGCCTTGAGGGTTGCTGAGAACAGAGATAGATGGAGTACGCTGGTTAAACAATCATCTGTGGTTTCCCAATGACCTTTGAGTTACGGGATAGGATAGGATAGGATAGGATAGGACAGGATAGGATTTATTGTATTGGATTATATTGTATTTTGTATTGTATTGTATTGTATTGTACTGTATTGTATCGCTTGGAATGAGATCCGCACAAGACTACGGTGGGACCAGTCAACGGTTAATACATAATCCAAACAAAATACTGCACAAGTTGTAATACTTAATGCGGCATTTATTGTACAATGAAAAAGTTAAGCTAGATCTAGTTCTTCCATAGACTTTGCACGCCTGACTTCATTTCCAATGATTACTGCATACATCCCCCCCCCACACCACCGCCTCCCTCTTTCTCAGTACACGGGTAGGGAGTATCGCTTGTGTATTTCCACACTTATCTAAAAATATTTTGCAATAGTCGGAATCAGAACGAGCCAAAAGTTGGTCGGTCGGTCTGTCGGCGCCTTGGTTACGGAAGCAATATCTAAAAACTAGCCACTAAACGGCATATGACCAAGCGTCATATGAACATTACGCCTGCCGTGCCATCGTAACTATTTGCTCGTTCACAAAGGTCAAAGACACTGGACTCACTTTGTTGCTAAACTGTATTTTCTCAATATGCCAAAAACGGATGAAGCCATTGTATTGAGTTTTTGGTAAACAGGTGCTTCAAATCATGGGGCATTCTTCAGTAGCAATCCAGTTGTTCGTTTTGCGCTAGCTTATCTCAAGAACAACTGAACCAAATTCATTATTTTTATTTTGCGGGTACTTTATCTACTGTTTAGCATGCTATATAATTGGTATTTGTAGGCCTACTTTTTCAAAGGTCAATGCCATTGCGCTTCTTTAGTTTTGCGCTAAAAATTGCCTCAACCGATTTCACGCGTTCCTCTTTGCTTCGTTTAGGATAAGGCCGAGTCACAACAGCGCCAGGAATATTAACAGTTTCAAAAATGCTCTTTTTTTCTTTTTCTTCTTTATTTTTTATTTTTATTTTATTTTTTTTAGCGGGTGGGGGGGCGAGAGGGGGGGGGGGGGAGTCCTATGTGTTTGAGTGTCTGGAAATATGTTTGGATGGCTTGCCATCTCGTTTTTGCATGCAAATATACGTAACTTAAGCTATATGAACTATGCGAAGTCACAGCGCTCTATCCAACATCCGGGTACACGTCCACACTAATCCTGTTATCGTAGCTGTTTGTTCGTGGAACCATGTTTTAAAGAGTCTATTCTTTGACGACGGCCCCGCGACAAGTCCTTTCAGCATTCAGTGAGTGTTGACGCACTAAAAAAAAAAAAAGCTAAAAAAATAAACTAAAATAAAAATAAAGCACACCTCCAACGACGAAGTCCGACAGACCATCACACAAGCCATTGGACAACAAGATGACCTGCTCACAAAGAAAGGAAACTCCGATGGTGTGGCCACGTTACCAGATCATCAGGCCTTGCAAAGACCATTCTGCAAGGCACAGTGCAAAGAGGAAGAAGAAGAGGGAGACCGAAAAAGAGGTGGGAGGACAACATTCGAGAATGGACTGGTTTGACACTGAGCAAAGCCATCTGGGTTGCTGAGGACAGAGAAAGATGGAGTATGCTGGTTAAACGATCATCTGTGGTGCCCCTACAACCTCCGAGTTACGGGACAGGATAGGATAGGATAGAAAAATAAAGCTCTTTCGAAAGTATAGGCTTACGTATTTTTTAAATAAATAAACCCCGTAGTTTGTGTGCGTATGGGTAACTATCGCTCTAGCGCTAAAAATAGCCTCAACCAACGCAGACACCAAGGACGCGCTCCAGAAGCCGCCCGCTTTGTTCAGAAATAGGGTCAGAGATTACGAAGCTATGGTGTAGTTTACCGTTTTAAACAGAGGGGGGGGGGGGGGGGAATCATTTCCATTTTCAGAAAAGAAATGAAAAAATTAAACTTTGGCAACTGATCTGAGCGCTTTTTAATTGTTTTAAGGTAATTACAACGCCAGATATGGATAACCCAATTGTCGCCAAAAATAAACAAATTCTTCGACCTGAGGTCCTTTAAGTGTCATAAACTATTCAAGATTGCGATTTGAGGTTCTTTAAGTGTTATAAACTGTTTCAGATTGCGACCTTGGGTCCTTTAAGTGTTATAAACTATTCAAGATTGCGACCTGTGGGTTCGGGCATTAAATAGAATAGACCCAACGTTTCCCGGCGTGTCGTAAGAGGCGACTAACAGGGGTGATGTTAGCACGGCATCACTGGGCGAAAGTCTTCTACACAGAAGTCACCGGCCAGGGTGGAGGAACCTCACGTTACTACAGGTTCAACGACCACGTGCTCAGGGCCAAGGGGAGCCACACTGTATTCGTGGATTTCGGCTGTGGCCAACAGCCTGGAGAGGACTGGGCACCGCCAGGTCATTTTTGCCCAAGACACACTACATGATGAAGCTATCCACTAATTCCATACCGGATCGGTCGTCGCCCGGCACAAGGACCGCGCCTTCCGTTGGCCACCAGGACGGAGGTGATAAGTATGCTACTGATGGACAAATTAGCAAGATCCGCACGAGAAACAACATCGTCATAGGAACCTGGAATGTCAGGACCCTAACTGCGGAAGGAAAATTAGAAGAACTGGCCCACGAGCTGTATCACTATCGATGGAACGTTATAGGTACCAGCGAACTGCGCTGGAAAGGCCTAGGTGAAACAACGACCGACAAAGGCCACATGCTCTATTTCAGCGGTAGAGATGACAGGCACGAACACGGCGTTGGATTCTTGGTCCACACTAACATTCTAGCCACTGTCATGGGTTGCCGCCCAGTCTCCAGTAGACTCATTACCATCCATCTGAGAGCAGCCCTTTTCAACATCACCATCATCCAGGCCTATGCCCCAACATCAGACTATGACGACAGCGAAGTGGAGGATTTTTATGAAAATCTACAGGTGGTCCTTGACCAAGTGCCGAAGAAGGACATAGTCATAGTGCAAGGCGACTGGAATGCCAAGGTTGGCCAAGATGCGCACCACAACTGGGGAGAAACATGTGGACCCCACTGCAACAACGAGAAAAATGACAGGGGTCTGAGACTCTTGGAGTTTGCCAGATACAACAATCTGGTACTGGCAAACACGCTTGGTCTCCACAAAAACTCCAGACGGTGGACATGGCACAGGACCCGGCGGGGAGCATCACAACCAGATCGACTACATCATGGTCAATAAACGCTTCAGATCAAGCATCAACATTGACAGGACACGCACTTTTCCAGGAGCAGACATCGGAAGTGACCACGATCTCGTGATGATGTCTTTCCGGCTCCACGTAAAGAGAGTAAATACAGCAAAGTGCACTAGACTGAAGTTCGACCTGGACAAACTGCAAGACCCGGAGGTGGCAGAACTATTTCAGGCCACAATTGGAGGGAAATTTGCACCACAGCTCATTTGGGGGGCTGGTAAAGTAGATGTCAACACCATGACCACCACCTTCAACTCAGCTGTGACAGATGCCGCCACTGTTTGGATCTGTGCACGATAAACGAAGAGAGATTAAAAAAAGAAAAAGAACACCTCACAGGGAGCTGGTGTCTACCGAAAAATCAACAATGACATCCGAAAAGGCATGCGCACAGCAAAGGAGAACTGGATAGAAGATCAATGCCAGGAAATAGAGAACAGTCTGAACAAGAACAACAGCAAGAAGGCCTACCAGACTGTGAAGCGGCTGACAAGTGTTAAACAGCCCAAAGTCTCCACGATCCAAAGCAAATCTGGCATATGCTTAACAGAAGAACAAGAAGTCTTGGACAGATGGACAGATGGACAGAGTACTGCTCTGACCTTTACAACCATACACCAAATGGAGACCCATCAGTTCTAGCATGTCCCGAGAACAGAGAAGAAGAAGAAATCCTCCCAATTCTCCTGGAAGAAGTTGAGGCAGCAGTGCAATCGCTGAAGAAAGGGAAGTCAGCGGGAGTGGACAACATACCCGCGGAACTGCTACAAGCAGGAGGAGAAGCGATGATTGATGCCCTCACCATTATCTGTAACAAGATCTGGCAGAGTGGGGAGTGGCCTACACCATGGACCCAGTCGCTTGTCATCACTCTTCCCAAAAAAGGTAACCTTCAGGAGTGTGAAAATTACCGCACCATCAGCCTCGTCAGCCATCCCAGCAAGGTCCTCCTGAAAATAATACTCAACAGGTTGAAACCCCAAGCTGAACAAATCATAGCTGAAGAACAAGCAGGATTCAGGGCAGGGCGAAGTACCACTGAACAGATTTTCAACCTCAGAATAATCTGTGAGAAATACCTACAACACCAACAACATCTATATCATGTGTTCATAGACTTCAAGAAGGCGTTTGACCGAGTCTGGCATGCAGCTCTATGGGCAGCAATGAAAGTGTACAACATCAGCCCTAATATTATTGAAGAAATCAAAAGCATGTATTACAAGGCTACCAGTGCAGTCTTTTATAACAGCGTCATCGGGAACTGGTTCAGAACAACAATCGGTGCGCGTCAAAGATGCCTACTCGCACAAACAACTGCTGCCCTGACAAGGTTGAAGCCCATTTGGAAAGACAGGACCATCAGTCTACATTCCAAAGTAAGACTGCTGCGCTCCCTTGTCATCTCCATCTTCCTATATGCTTGCGAAGCATAAACACTCAACAGCAGATCTACAACGAAGAATACAAAGCATGGAGATGAGGTGCTACAGCAGACTTCTGGGCATTTCCTATACCCAACACATCACCAACGACGAAGTCCGACAGACCATCACACAAGCCATTGGACAACACGATGACCTGCTCACAGTGGTGAAGAAACGGAAATTTCAATGGTATGGCTGTCGCGTTATATATATAATTTATAATATCTATATATATAAATTGCTTAGCTGGAAGTCCTTCTTCGCCTCTACTGTAAAGTTTGTCCGGTATGGACGCTGATTGGGCAGGTGCTGGGTGCTGCGGATCGGCCTGCTGTGCGCTCAAAACCCGCGAAATCGTTATAGCCGACAATTCCTTACCGAACGTTTAACCGTTTCTGATATAAATAAATAAACAAAATGTCCACAAACTGCAATAGCCTCATTCCGCGCGCTTCCGATTCAACCCGTGTCAAGAACGTGCCATTCCGTAGTACCGCAAATTTTGTTTTATTTCCATTCAAAACACTTTTGCACTCATGTCACCAATCTTACAGCTGAAGGTTACCTGTTCACTTTCTTTTTCATCCATACTTATATGCGCACAAAAATTCATTCGCAAGCAATCTTGCAAGAATCCCATTCAAGCGCCAAACGTGTATAGTCTACAGATCTATTTAAAATATTCAGGTGTTTACTACTATTCTCTTCCAGTACACTATTGCAATTGTTCAGAGTTTCAAAAGTCAAAGTAGCCAGTATACATGCTGTATTAGTGTATAGTCCATAGATCTCATAAAAATATTCCAGGTGTTTACTACTATACTAGCCTAATATTTTTAAAGAAAGGTATGACATTTAAAAATAAAATAAAATATTTTAGTGTATATATTCCAATAAATCAATTCGACCCCTGCAAGTAAACTATTGCAATCATTTCAGTGCATTAGACTAGAACAACCTCTGGGCATCTATATATATAAATTGCTTAGCCGGAAGTCCTTCTTCGCCTCTACTGTAAAGTTTGTCCGGTATGGACGCTGATCTGGGCAGGTGCAGGTACATTTTGCACCAACCCTAATTTTTTTCTCCAAAAAACATAAAAATAAAATAATAAATGAAGATACTTTTAGAAGCCAAGGTAAAATCGTCCAAATGAAACTCGCAGACGACAGTTGTCTCTCTGTCTACATTTTTAAACACCAACCTGTGTACCCTGACAAAACCACTAGTATATTATGATGTTAAAGGGTGAATGAACAGACTAAAAGAATTTTTATATAAATAGAATCAATTTCCTCTTCTTACTATGTCCAAAATTCGATAACAGACAGGAAAACAATGTTAAGAAATAGAAAATAAAGAATAAAAGAAATTATTGGCTATTCATTCGTCCTGTTTGCTTTTTTACAACTAAAAAAGAATACCACTGGTTGATGGTAGATATTTATTTCATGTGATGTGATACGATGAACCCGTGATGACAAGGTTCTTATGAAAGTACTGTTGTTGACACTTATCTGACGAGGAAATTTCTGATTTCCTTGGTTGTTATTACTCTTGAGGTGTTGCTCCTAGAATTTCTAGTCGAGTCTCCTCCCTCACGCTTGGCCAGGAGGAAGATACTTTGTCCAGCTGACTTCACGTGGACGTCAAGAATATGGTGAACCCCATGTCATTAGAAGAGTAGGTGTAGAGGATGAAGGTAGATTAAAGTGATCATGTCAGGAGTCCAAAATAGTCAGAAATACAAGAAAAATCCTTTCCTTGCGCACACACAAATAACAGGGACTAAGTACACAATCCGCATTCCGTTGAATGACCAGCGAGGAACGCCGTTGACGTTGTTTGGACAAGAACCCTGCATATTCACGTGTTATTGTATCTTATTCCCAAAACACAATAATGTTCCTTCCTCGCTGTTCATCCACACTGTTCCAATGATCAAGAATGCAACAACGTTCTTTATGAACTAAGCAAAACATGTTAAAATAACTATTACCATATAAATTTCACACACTGAAGAATTTATATGAATTGAGCACAATATGTTAAAATAACTATTACCATATAAATTGCATACACTGAAGAATTTATAACGAATCACCTTGATGAAGGACGATGAATGATTCGCATGGCGCAAGGGATACAAGCACAAGACTACCCATTTCTCAGCTTCACACATCGAATCTTAACTTACCAGCTCAGGATTCGTTTGTTGTGTTTACGACACTTGTTTGGGTGAGACGAGCTTTTTGAACGAAATTTATTACCTCTGTAACCCAAAAATAGTGGTCTGGCGTGAACAAACGTTTCTGGCCCTCAAAGATGGTTGCTCGAATGCTTTTCCAACGTATCATTTCCACATTCAGCCAATCGAAAGGATGGTACACAAATTGTCTATGGTAACAACTATTTCTAAAAATGAAACAACACTAAAAATAAATAAAATTTTAAAATAAATAAATAAATAAATAAAGTCGAACACTACGTCATTCTGGAAAAACTATTCTCGTCACTGTCTATGACGTATTGTCTATGACGCATTGTCTAGACTAAAGGCGGAGTATCGAAGTTGCATGTAGCATAGGCGATTGTATCGCGACAATGGCCACGTCACCAGATCATCAGGCCTTGCAAAGACCATTCTGCAAGGCACAGTGCAAGGAGGTAGAAGAAGAGGGAGACCGAAAAAGAGGTGGGAGGACAACATTCGAGAATGGACTGGTTTGACACTGAGCGAAGCCATCAGGGCTGCTGAGGACAGAGAAAGATGGAGTATGCTGGTTAAACGATCATCTGTGGTGCCCCTACGACCTCCGGGTTACGGGACAGGATAGGGATAGGGACTTCTCAAAACGCTTTATCAAGAGAGAGAGAGAGAGAGAGAGAGAGAGAGAGAGAGAGAGAGAGAGAGAGAGAGAGAGAGAGAGAGAGAGAGAGAGAGAGGCGTTACGTCCTATTTTATTAAAGTTAAGGACAATAAGTTAGGCAAAAATGCCGTCATTTAAATACTATTACCAGACCACACGGGAAAAGGGTGGAAAAAAGGCCAGCGCAGCGCCGGCAAGGATAGATAAAATTAGTTACGGAACGTTACCGAAAGCGTGTGGCAGTATAGTCGGGCCACGCCCATGAGAGGGAAAATGAAAAATATTTATTAAAAAGTCAATTATAAAACCACCGGGCTCAAGACTACAAAAAAGAGCCGACCGTACACAAAGGGTTAAAATAATTTTGGGCATAATATAGCCCTCATATTATTTACATATTTAGAAGACGAGCGACCAATAAACGTACGCTTCAATCAATAAGGCTAAAATTATAGAAAATATTTAGTTTAAGTTCCTTAAGGTTAAGAAGGCAATAGGGTAAAAATATTTTACAAAGCATATTATCTATACAATTTATGGACCGTCAGGGTGCAATCGCTCTACCGTTTGGCCGAATGCTTCATCCTTTCTTTTTTTTTTTTTTTCGCCGCCTGGTACCCCCGTTGGGGTGCCGGGGGTTTCAGTATAAATAGTATCCCCACTTTCTGGAAATTCAGTGCTTTAAATTCCCACTGTCGCTGTCTTTCTCATTTGCTCTTTCTCAGTCCTGCTCTGTTCTATCAATCTGCTATACTATCTTCTTCTTCGCTAGACCAGTCACCTACCTTTTTTCTTGAAAACTCTTCCGGGACAAGACTCCTTGTTTGTGTGTGAGGTCTGTTGGATCAGCTTGGGAATGTTGGACGCTTTCTGCCAGGTGGTCACTAGGGCTTCCTATGATGTTATTATTTAGCAATGTAGGCATTTTATATGTATATGTTTTGTTGATAATTTATAATTATGTTTGTATTCTATTTTGTTTTTGTAAACGGGGGTTCGATAAATTAGAGTGCAGCCTCAGCGTCCCCTGAGTGGGATGTCTTTATTGTAAAGTGACTGGCTGGTGGAGGGCATTCAGTTTTCCCACTAGGGTTGTTTCTATCCTATCCTATCCTGTCCCATAACCCGAAGGTCGTAGGGGCACCACAGATGATCGCTTAACCAGCATACTCCATCTTTCTCTGTCCTCAGCAGCCCTCATGGCTTCGCTCAGTGTCAAACCAGTCCATTCTCGAATGTTGTCCTCCCACCTCTTTTTCGGTCTCCCCCTTCTTCTACCTCCTTGCACTGTGCCTTGCAGAATGGTCTTTGCAAGGCCTGATGATCTGGTGACGTGGCCATACCATCGGAGTTTCCGTTTCTTCACCACTGTGAGCAGGTCATCGTGTTGTCCAATGGCTTGTGTGATGGTCTGTCGGACTTCAACGTTGGTGATGTGTTGGGTATAGGAAATGCACAGAAGTCTTCTGTAGCACCTCATCTCCATGCTTTGTATTCTTCGTTGGAGATCTGCTGTGAGGGTCCATGCTTCGCAAGCATATAGGAAGATGGAGATGACCAGAGAGCGCAGCAGTCTTACTTTGGAATGTAGACTGATGGTTCTGTCTTTCCAAATGGGCTTCAACCTTGTCAGGGCAGCAGTTGTTTGTGCGATCCTGGAGAGGACTTCCTGTCGAGACCCATTGTCTGACACAATGGCTCCTAAATATTTGAAGCTGTCCACTGTGTTGAGGGATTGGCCTTGTACTTTGATGTCCGTGTTGATGCCATTGGTGTTGTTGGTCATCATTTTGGTCTTCTCTGCACTTATTTCCATTCCATAAGCTCTGGAGGTGGTGTCAAGCCTCTGTACAAGCTGTTCAAGTTCTTGTTCCTCTCCAGCCAATCCATCAATATCATCCGCAAAACGAAGATTGGAGATTGCTCTGCCCCCTATGCTGACTGTGCCTTCGTGATCTGCAAGAGCATCTGACATGATGCGCTCTAGGAAGATGTTGAAGAGTGTTGGGGAGAGTAGGCATCCTTGACGCACACCGATTGTTGTTCTGAACCAGTTCCCGATGACGCTGTTATGGAGGACTGCACTGGTAGCCTTGTCATACAGGCTTTTGATGACTTCTATAATTTTAGGGCTGATGTTGTACACTTTCATGGTTGCCCATAGAGCTGCATGCCAGACTCGGTCAAATGCCTTCTTGAAGTCTATGAACACATGATATAGATGTTGTTGGTGCTGTAGGTATTTCTCACAGATTATTCTGAGGTTGAAAATCTGTTCAGTGGTACTTCGCCCTGCCATGAATCCTGCTTGTTCTTCAGCTATGATTTGTTCAGCTTGTGGTTTCAACCTGTTGAGTATTATTTTCAGGAGGACCTTGCTGGGATGGCTGATGAGGCTGATGGTGCGGTAATTTTCACACTCCTGAAGGTTACCTTTTTTGGGAAGAGTGATGACAAGCGACTGGGTCCATGGTGTAGGCCATTCCCCACTCTGCCAGATCTTGTTACAGATAATGGTGAGAGCATCAGTCATCGCTTCTCCTCCTGCTTGTAGCAGTTCCGCTGGTATGTTGTCCACTCCCGCTGACTTCCCTTTCTTCAGCGATTGCACTGCTGCCTCAACTTCTTCCCGGAGAATTGGGAGGATTTCTTCTTCTTCTCTGCTCTCGGGACATGCTAGAACTGATGGGTCTCCATTTGGTGTATGGTTGTAAAGGTCAGAGCAGTACTCTGTCCATCTGTCCAAGACTTCTTGTTCTTCTGTAAGGCAAATGCCAGACTTGCTTTGGATAGTGGAGACTTTGGGCTGTTTAACACTTGTCAGCCGCTTCACAGTCTGGTAGGCCTTCTTGCTGTTGTTCTTGTTCAGATTGTTCTCTATTTCATAGTGCAAGGCGACTGGAATGCCAAGGTTGGCCAAGATGCGCACCACAACTGGGGAGACACATGCGGACCCCACTGCAACAACGAGACAAATGACAGGGGTCTGAGGCTATTGGAGTTTGCCAGATACAACAATCTGGTACTGGCAAACACGCTTGGTCTCCACAAAAAATCCAGACGATGGACATGGCACAGTCCCGGCGGGGAACATCACAACCAGATCGACTACATCATGGTCAAGAAACGCTTCAGATCAAGCATCAACATTGGCAGGACACGCACTTTTCCAGGAGCAGACATTGGAAGTGACCACGATCTCGTGATGATGTCTTTCCGGCTCCATTTGAAGAGAGTAAATACAGCAAAGTGCACTAGGCTGAAGTTCGACCTGGACAAACTGCAAGACCCGGAGGTGGCAAAAATATTTCAGGCCACAATTGGAGGGAAATTTGCACCACTGCTTATTTTTGGGGCAGGCGAAGTAGATGTCAACACCATGACCAATACCTTCAACTCAGCTGTAACAGATGCCGCCACTGAGATCCTTGGCAAGCACCGACCAAAGAAGAAGCCGTGGATCACACCTGAACTTTTGGATCTGTGTGATAAACGAAGAGAGTTAAAAAAGAAAAAGAACACCTCACAGGGAGCTGATGTCTACCGAAAAATCAACAATGACATCCGAAAAGGCATGCGCACAGCAAAGGAGAACTGGATAGAAGATCAATGCCAGGAGGGTTGTTTCAGCAGATCTTTTATGCGGATTTGGGGTTGTCCGGTCCTGATTGGACTCGGAAGAGTCCGCTGGACCTAAAGCAACAATTATGTAATGTAATGTAATGTTCGCCGGCTGGGATACGCTCGACCACGATTTTAATGGCTCGATTAATCGCGTCCGCCTCTCTATGGGACAAATTCTCACCTATTGCAGGTCCAAGACCGCAAATCTCATCGATTAACTCGCCGTCCCGAGCGTGCCAATCAGGCAAATTTACCTGAGTGGCGCGACACTCGGCTTTCCGAGGCCTGGATGGCGAGACCTGTGTAGAGCGACTCTCAGTTACCCTCGAGGGCTGACAGTCAGCGCCCACCGCATCACTTTCGAGCTGTGAACTCTCTCAGGGACCAGGTCACTGGCAGGATCACTCTCCTCCATAGGAGTGGGAGGAATTTTGGCAATCAGACCACGAACCAAGTTAGTAAGATCTGTAACAGACTGAGCCAGGTTTGTGACCGGACTTTCAAGCCTTTCGATGGACCTCCAGGGGTCTCGCATAGGGATAGCTGGGTTAACCAGACAATCTGCAGTCGACCGGGGGTCAGCGGAGTGTGGCCGAGTAGCCCAAGGTCGTGCTTCGGTCCCATCCCCCGGCGCCAGGCGACGAGAGGGACAGGTCGAGCTGCGGTCGACCATCGGTTGAGAAACGGGAGCCGCCGTGGTAATTACGGGGGCGGCCGTTCTATTGTCCGATACCCGATTCAGTTCGGGAACTATTTGTTTTTTCGCTAGGAATAAAGCTTGAGCACGGAGCATATATGTAGCTGCTCTGAGCTGGTTCGCCAGCAAGCGCTCCTGCAGAACAGGGCAGTTTGTATTGGAGGCAGAGTGGTTGCCTTTACAATTTATGCAGTGGTGTCGGGAAGCCGTACACTGGTCGCCCGTGTGACCAACGGACCCACAAGATGGGCATACCCATTTTGACCTACACTGTTTTTTTTATATGTCCAAATTTTTGGCATTGGTAACAGCGAACCGCAGGAGCTACGAACGGTACAACCGCGAACTCTCTGCGGTTCAAGAGCAAGGCAGTTGGTAGCGTTGCAGCCGCGATTGTGACACGAACCGACGTAGATGGTTGTCCGTCAGATCTGAGGAGTCGTCTAAAGGAAAGGACAGTACAGGGCCCGATCAGACCTTCTGCGCTGACAGCACCCTCACATTTTTCAAGAATCTTATCGTCCGTGACCGTGGAGGGGATGCCCAAGACAACCCCATCCACGGTCGGGCCGGGGACCGAACATACCACAATTATTTGACCTATCTGTGAGATTTCAGTCAGTTTTCTCTGTTGTTTTTTGGATGTGCAGGCTATCAGAAAGCCATCGTTGAGGGGTGTTACACGGTCCACCAAACCCACAGAGGCCTTCAAAAGGTCTGCCAGCTTCCACTGTATAGCTTTGAGGGACACAGAAGTTATGTCTCCGCTTTGTTTTATAATAACTGGGTAACTGGCATAACCCATAGTTAGGCACCGAGGGCGGTTTCGGCGGCCCCCTAAATTTACTCTTTCGTTTGCTCATGGCCGCGGTCCAGCCACCTTCAGTAAGCCTATCCATGGCTTGGCCATCTAGGTCTGCCGGGGGAGAAGACGTCTGCGGTTCGGCGGAGGGTGCAGAGCCCCGCTCTTCCGGCATCCCAGCATCAGAGCCTGGAGCCGGAGAAAGACCCCCCCCCCCCCCATCGCCTATGATAAGTTTTCCTCCATTCCTCCAGGCGAGGAGGAAGAGGAGGAATCCGAGAGAGTTCCATAAGCTCTCTTGCGTCCGGTAATGGCCTGGCCAGACACAACACCGGCAGCCAGGCCGCTCGGTGTGTGAATAAAGCCTTTGGGACTGTCCAAGGCATTCGTATCAGCTTCCACTACAACTGAATCGATTTTGTTTTTGACTACTGGGGAGTCCTCCCTGGTTTTGTCTGCCACACGGTGGCGCTTAGAGGACGAGCGAGAGTCAGCAACGGCCAGGTCAACCCTGCCGTCCATTTGGGGAAAAAAAAGTATGGAGGGGGTCTAAGCCACAGAACCACACGCTTACAATAAGTAAAACTCCAATTCAGGACCTAAAAAACATAAAACGGTTAAAATACAAATTAATAGCACAGGCGGCGGAAGCTGCTCAGGATTGGGGGGGGGGGGGGGGGGGGGGGCACACACACATTTTATTAACTGACATCAGGGCCGGACCTTGGAAAAGTCGAGGGGAGTGGGTGGTGGTGGGGGTTACAGATTAAGCGAAGGCACGAAGCGCCGAGCCTTCTAGGGGGGTCCGGGGGCATGCTCCCCCGGAATTTTTTTTTTTTCAAGGATGCAAAATGGTGCAATCTGGTGCAATCTGAACCTTGAAAAAGCCAGTTGTGATGGTCTGGGACATTGAGCTTTTTGAACAATTGAACCGACAAACTCTGGGGTACAAAAATTATCCTCTGCCCCTTCTTAAAAAAACAACAACAACACTCACACACACAAACATTTATTTATCAGCAGAGATGTTTTGTATACTATTATTATTTACTACTTTTTGTTGATCGTTAACGGTATAAAGCTTTACCTTGTAGTTTATGAACATAATCGCCCTGCTTTCACCTTATTCTGTCTTGCTGCAATAGGTTCCTCGGCATTAGTACCATTTGTGAATTGTATCTTCTGGCAAAACAGTTCACTGCCTCTTTGAAGTCAATATCAACATCCCTGTGCACTTTCAGTAAAGCAAATCCATTGAGTCTCTGTTGCCCCATTATAGAGTGCAGGTAGTTTTTCAGGTTGCGCAAATGACTGTTTGAACGCTCACACTCGGTAGTAGTGACAGGCAGGGTGCAAAGGTTCTTTAGCATGATGAACAGGTTGGGATAAAAAATCCCTTTCAAAATGTTTCAGTGCTTCTGATGCCGTGGATGGGATGATAGCTGTCGCATTCTCAGCAGTACTTCGCCATTTGCAAACCCACCGTTGGTATTCTGCATCAAGGGTAGCGTTGTCTGGTAGGTCAGACTCCCACAACATTTCCAGTGTCTTCACCCCTTCTGGAACCTGCATGAAACCATCCTGGTTGTCTATTAAAGTGCTTGGCACCAGAGAGAGACCATCAACTGCTAGCCCAGCATTTTTGAACCTCGAGTCCAATTCGGTTGACAGGTGTTCCAAGAAAAGAATGGCAGTGCTAATCTTAAAATATTCTTCTGGAGTGGCCGCAGGTTGGTTGTCACGGAGAGTCTGTCGGTATGCTTGACGAGGAACAATAACACCAGTTGTCAAAGCATTTGCCATTTTGCTGACTTCACCAAAGCAGGCAACGAACGCTGTGTCGACATCTCTTCTAATAGAAGACATGCAGTTACTGACCTCTTTGATTTCCCTGTAGGCATCGACATCTTTTGGCATCGACATCTTTTGTCCTTTTCTGCAGCTTCACTGCCATGGGTTTCCATTTCAACGATGTTTTTGGACGATTCAGCGATGGTCGTTTCAATGGATGTTTGTTACAACAAATTGTCATAATTATCAACTTAGCATCTTAATTAATATTTTTAAAAAGTCGTTTTTGGTGGACCATGGCTGTATCAAGGTGAATGTGCTGGAAGAGGCTTGCGGCCAGAACAAGAAAATATGGCTGCATTTACTAATTTAGGCTTAGGGGTTGGGTTACTTAGTCGTTTCAACGGGAAAACGCTTTGGACGTTTTAACGGATCCCTTGAAATGGATTTCCATTGATTTGACTATAAATAACTCTTTTGTACTTTTGACCATAAGTGACTAAAAACTGCAATGTTTGAAAAACAATTTTTAAAAAATTGAAATTTTTTGCATTAAAAAAAATTCAATTTTTTTTAATTTGGAGGGGGGGTTCCGGAACCCAGGTAACCCCCACCCCCCAATCCCCCACCCCCTGGGTCCGGCCCTGGACATTTACTCCAAATAATTTGAACTATTTTCTTAGACACTATGTGAGAGAGAAAAAAAGATATATAATATATTTCTACAACTGTGCATATAAGTATAAGAGAGAGAGAAGCGGGGAGGGGGTGGGGGGGGTAGGGTAGAAAAAAATGGTAGAAAAACTGACCTGACATTGTTGATCCATCACAGTAACAAAAACAGCAGTCATGCATGTCATTTGGCATGGGAAATTTCACCGTTAATTTTCGAAAGTATGCCTGACGGCGTTCATTTATATTGGTAAATTCGTAAGCAGTTTGCGCTAGGTCTAGTTGATCTACCTTGTCTTTGAACACATGCATTTTAAGACAATAATAGACGCTCCTGCGTCATCGTTGCCCGAAGGTATGTTTTTACCCGCTTTAGGGCTGAAAAACTGCGTTTAGCCGTTGCAGTTATGGTTGGGATGGTGAAGTACAGTCTGAGAAGTTTATCCACTTCACTCAGCATCCGTCGCACAGTCAGAAGCTTTCAGTTCATCCGGCATTGCTTGGAAGATGGTGATCCTAGAGTTAGCCGCCTTCCTGGTGTCACCCAGTGCATGTGGGAGGAGTTCTAGCTTAGTTTTGAGCCTGTCCAAGTCGATGTCAGCGGAATATGTATCTATGATTTCTTGAGGAATTTCTGGTCTCTTCCCTGCTGCTCCATCACTTAGAAGAACTTAAATTTTCCTTGGTAAGTCGAGAGCTATTTGATCAAACCGGCTCTTTAAATGTTCTTTGATGTTGTCAATGGCCTCACAGTATTGCTGTCTGTAGTAAGTGTCGCGATACAAGCGCCTACTCTACGCATCCTCGATGATCTGCTGTAGGCCAGACAATGCGTCATAGACAATACGTCACAGACAGTGACGATAATAATATTGTTTTCAGAATGACGCAGTATGGACAATTTTTTATTTAGTGTAGTTCATTTTTAGAGTATTGTTACCATAGACAATTTGTGTACCATCTTTTCGATTGGCTGAATGTGGAAAAGATTCGTTAGGATAAACATTCGAGCAACCATCTTTGGAGGGCAAGGAACGTATGTTTACGCCAGACCATTATTTGGATTATAGAGGTCATAAATTTGGTTCGAAAAGCTCGTCTCATCCTAAACAACACGTGTCGTAAACCCAACAAACGAATCCTGAGCTGGTAAGTTATGATTCGATGTGTGAAGCTGGGAAATGGGTAGTCTTGTGCTTGTGTCCATTGCGCCATGCGAATCATTCATCGTCCTTCATCAAGGTGATTCGTTATTATTCTTCAATTTATGCAATTTGTATGATAATAGTTATTTTAACATGTTGTTCTCATTTCATATAAATTCTTCAGCGCGTGAAGTTTATATGGTGATAGTTAATTTAACATGTTTAGCTTAGTTCATAAAGAATGTTGGTGCATTCTTGATCATTGGAACAGTGTGGATGAACAGCGAGGAAAGAACATTATTGTGTTGAGAATAAGATACAATAACCCGTGAATATGCAGGGTTCTTATTCAAACAACGTCAACGGCGTTCCTCGCTGGTCATTCAACAGGATGCAGATTGTGTATTTAGTCCCGGTTAATTTGTCTGTGCGCAGGGAAAGGATTTTTCTTGTAGTTTCTGACTGTTTGGTGTTCTAATCTACTTCCATCTTCCACGCCCATTCATCTAATGACATGGGGTTCGCCATATCCTTGACGTCCATGTGAAGTCAGCTGGACGACGTATCTTCCTCCTGGCCAAGCGTGAAGATGATGCCTTGATTAAACACCAGGAACATTTCAAGACCTACTTTTATAACTAAAGAAATCAGAACGTTCTTCAGCAGATAAGTGTTGATAACATTTTAATTATTTTGAAGAGCCTTGCCATCACGGGTTCATCGTATCACATCACATCATATGAAATAAATATCATCAACCATCAACCAGTGGTATTCTTTTTTAGTTGTAAAAAAGCAAACAGGACGAATGAATAGCCAATAATTTCTTTTATTCTTTATTTCTATTTCTCGACATCACTTTCTTGTTTCTCATCGATTTTGGACATAGTAAAAAGAGGAAATTGATTCTATTTATAAAAAATACTTTAGTCTGTTCATTCACCCTTTAACATCTATATATATATATTAATATAAAATGTATATATAACGCGACAATGGGGGCTCGTCTCGTGATAGTTGGAGTCACATTCACTTTTTAAGTCGTGTTACCACTGGTGGTGATGATATTTACTACATTGTACATGTAAATTATCATTGTATCATTCATTTGTTCAACGCGGGAGGTTGGAGGGAGCCGCTCTTACAAATGGGCGGACTTATGGACTACCCTACCAACCAATGTAACATCAGCTTCCCACGTCGATCATAAGTTACCAGTTATATTTACAGATATAATTAGGTTGCATATTTATAACCTTATGCAAACGACTCCCAGTACGTGTTGTCAATCAAATGTTCAGCTGTAATTTCGGGTATTACATGCTGTAAAAGAATAGGCAGAACGGTGGTCTATTTTATTATCTCAGTCTTAACCGATTGAGTGTTTGAAGCTAATATTGGAATCCTATAGCATTTGTTGTTATAGTGAATCCGGAGACACGAGGACCTGTGTCAATATTAGAAGGAGAGAGATAACAAGTTATAATTTAGTATGAAGACTAAATAACTTGTTGACCTACTAGTCACCTTTGAACGTAAGGTAAATGTTCTATGTTCAACGGACCGAACAGTAGACAGACAGTAGCGTCGCGCTTAATAGATCAGTGATAAACGGAATAATCACATAGGATCATTAAGTCAGTTTTGTAGCCTAACATTTCTGTTCGCCGAAGTAAGAGCGACATAGAAAATTAGAAGAATACTCGTAGTGAGAGAGTATTAGCAGAAGGGTCTAGTAAACTCATCCGCCACAAAGGAACGGACCGCGAGTTATACTAGAGTGTATTTTATAATTTATAAATATACACACAGTAAATCCCTGAGACACAGGTGTATCATCCAGGGTGGATTGTATCTGTGTGGCAATCAAATAAGGCCACGTACAGTTGATCTTATTAGGCGAATCAAGGTAAAGGTAGCAGGATAACTTTTGTGAATTTGATAAGTTTAGCTACTGGATTCGAGCCTAGACAGTGACACGTTATCACAATTCTAATTACATTACAAGAATGAATTAGAATCTTTGAGTTCGAAGTAGAACTGGTGTTAACAAGAGGGTGCCATTGCCGGATACACAAAACTCTTCTTTTCAAGTTCTTGGTTTTATGCTGTTAATACGCGAATAGCAAATAACAGAAATTGCAGTAAAAGCGTATAGTTATAACGAATCCATTGGGGTTGTTCGAAGATATTTCAAAGAGTTGCCATTTTGTATTTTTTTTCCTCCTCGGGAAAATAACGTCATTGACGTGACGTAATCGGCGTGACGAAATCGGAACTTTTCGAACGCTAATTTATTCTTTCCTGTCGTATTACATTTTTGGAATTCGTAAATGACGACTCGTGCTCAAGCGAAAGCAATGGAAGCCAACGATCCTTTCTTAAAGTTTAAGGCCGAAGGAGAAGCGTTGGGGTTGTCGGGTCCAGATCTTGTCAATTACGTCAAGGAAGAGAAAACGCGTTTAGCACAAGCTGAAGCTGAAGAAAGAAAGCGACAAACTGAAGCTGAAGAAAGGAAGCGACAAGCTGAAGCTGAAGCTGAAGAAAGAAAGCGACAAGCTGAAGCTGAAGAAAGAAAGCATCAAGCTGAAGCTGAAGAAAGGAAGCGTCAAGCTGAAATCGATGAAAGGAAACATAAAGCAACATTGGAATATGAATTAGAACTCGAACGAATACGTCACGTGAACAGTGACAACACCAACGACAATGCTGCCGATCCGTCGGATTCCCGTTCATCGCAGTTTTATCAGGAAAAATTGAAGATAAAACTACCTTTTCTGGAAGACAAAGATGATCTGGAAGATTATCTACGCACATTTGAGAGAACGGCTAAGATTCAAGAATGGCCAATTAATCAATGGGCTCCTCGCCTAGGCACCTTGCTAAAAGGGAAAGCGAGGGAAGTCTACTCTATGTTGAGTGATGCTGATGCCGGCGACTACGGAACATTGCGGCGATCATTATTGTTCCGATTCCAGCTGACGGCTGAAGAATATCGAAAAAAATTTCGAGAGGCCAGAAGACAGCAAGGAGAATCAACACAAGAGTACGCTACCAAGTTAGATCTCTGGTTATCCAGATGGCAGGAACTTGCAGGGAAAGACAACACATATGACGATCTGCGTGATTTGATACTGCAAGAAAAGTTTCTTAGTGGGATACCGTTTGATCAAGCGCGTTTTGTCAGAGAAAAGGAGCCGGAAACGATGGGCGATGCAATAAGATTTGCTTTAACCTACGAATCAGCAAAGCAAGCCACTATGTCTGATCATGAAAGACCCAGGAATAGATTCGGAGATAGACTCAAGCATAGTAGAAGGAAAGAAGATGAGGAAGGAGATAAAAAGAAGGTGGAGGTAACGCAGAAGCAGCTCCACAACGTCAGGACAAGGAGGCCTGAAGTAACCTGCTATACTTGTAACCAGCAAGGTCATGTGGCGAGACAATGCCCAAAAGGAGGGAAAGAAAATAAAGCAGCCGCCGCAATAGCTGGAAGTATGAGGCCGGAGGATGTACAGAGTCACGGCAAGCTCTGTTCATTATGTACGGCGATACCGTTCTCGCCGGAGTGCCAAGTAGAAGTAGAAGGAAAGCAAGCGACGGCATTGCGCGACACTGGAGCGTCGATCACCATCGTCGATTCCAGTCTCGTACCCGAGCGATGTTTGTCAGGAGAGACCATTGAGATAGTGATGGCCTCGTCGCCTGCGAAGTTATCACTACCAATTGCGACGGTACACATGAACACACCATTCTTTGAAGGGAAGACCGTTGTGGCCGTTATGAAGCAACCGGTAGAGCAAGTTCTTGTAGGGAACTACCGTAAGTCTGAGGATGGGAACCTGACGCCTGTTCCAGTTTACGCTATTCGAGAAGTATGCGCAGCAATGCAAACTAGAGCTTCTGTGGGGAAAACAGATAAAACATTGAAAACATCCAATTCTCTGCTCGGGGATGTCACTCCAGTGGAGTTGGGACAAGCTCAGAAGGAGGATCCAACCCTGGAGAAAGCAAGGAAGTTAGCTGACAATGAGACCAAGCATGGGAAAGGAGGGCGCAAATCAACTTCTAAAACTACCTACAGCTGGAGAAAGGGAATTTTGTACCGTTCTTTTCTCCAAAACGGTAAAGAGACCAAACAAATTGTTGTCCCAAAGAAATATCGCAACGAAGTGTTACGATTGGCCCATGACACGCCGATGTCAGGACACCTGGGTGTAACCAAAACCAGGAAGAGAATCTGGAACGATTTCGTATGGCCCGGAATCTGCGGAGACATCAGACGCTATTGCGCGTCATGTGACATATGCCAAAGGACGTCACCGAAGGGTCAAGTTCGGAAACTGCCGTTGGGCAAGATGCCAATAATCCACACACCTTTTGATCGTGTGGCGGTGGATATCATCGGACCTATCTTACCAGCGTCCGACAGGGGGCACCGCTATATAATCACCATGGTGGACTATGCTACACGCTACGTCGAAGCCAAGCCATTAAAATCCATCAAAGCCGAAGATGTGGCCGAATCATTGTGGGAAATGTGGACTCGCTTAGGTATTCCGAGAGAGATTCTGACAGACAACGGATCTCAATTTGTAGGATCCCTAGCTGACGAAGTGAACAGGCTATTGAGTGTGAAAGGCCTGAGGACCACGCCAAGACACGCACAATGCAACGGGTTGGTGGAACGTTTCAATGGTACCATCAAAAGTATGCTGAAACATCTTTGTCAAGAACAACCAAAAGAATGGGACAGGTTTATTCCTGCACTTCTATTTGCTATCAGAGAAGTACCGCAAGAATCACTACAATTCTCTCCCTTTGAGCTTCTTTATGGACGAACTGTACGAGGACCGTTACAGATTCTGAAAGAGCTCTGGACACAGGAAGAACAGACGGAAGAAACCAGGACCACATTTCAGTATGTGATCGACCTCCGGAACAGAATTGAAGAAACCTGTAAAATCGCCAGAGAAAATCTTGGAAAAGCAAGCGCTAAACACGCGAAACATTTCAACATGAAAGCAAAAGCACGAAAATTCAACGTTGGAGATAAAGTTCTCATGCTTGTTTCTGATAAAGCCAACAAACTGCAGATGCTATGGAAAGGTCCATATGTTGTCACTGACCGCATCAATGAATGTGACTACAAGATTGCAGTAGGAGACAATGAGAAGATCTACCATGCTAATGCACTGAAACTGTACGTTGAAAGAGAGAAGCAAGTGGAAACTCATATCGTCGCCGTTGTGATGATCGACGAACATGAACAGAAAGATACTACTGGAACAAAAGATAGCATACCTGTGATTCAGCTGGAAAATACCCAAGGACCAGCGGATGTTCATTTGTCCGACAAACTGACAAAAAAGCAAAGAACAGAGCTTACAGAAATCTGCGACCGCAAGAAGTCTGTATTGACAGATTTGCCGGGGAAAACATCGTTGCAAGAGTGTAATATCCCAATGGAACAGGATCGAGCTATATTTGTTCGACAGTACCCTCTGCCATATTCTAAGATAAAAGCAATCGGAGAAGAAGTTGAAGCAATGCTGAAAATGAACGTCATCGAACAAGCAGCATCACCATACAGCGCACCTGTAGTACTTGTACAAAAGAAGGACGGCAACAACCGATTCTGTATTGACTACAGGAAATTGAATCAAGCCACGAGATTCGATGCTGAGCCAATGCCTAACATCGATGAGCTATTTGCCAAGTTGAGCAAGAAGAAATATTTTTCCAAGATAGATCTCGCAAAAGGATACTGGCAAATCCCTATGAAGACAGAGGACAAGGAGAAAACCGCTTTCACTACACCGCAAGGTCAATTTCAATGGACTGTGATGCCATTTGGGTTGAAGAACGCTGGGGCTGTTTTCACACGCATGATGAGGAAACTTTTGAAACCGCTGAACGAAGACGCAGTCAGTAATTTCATTGATGACGTCATGGTAGCAACTGAGACGTGGGAGGAGCACGTGCAAGTCCTCAAAGCAACGTTGGATAGATTACATGAGTGCAATCTGACAGCAAAACCTTCCAAATGTTATTTTGGATTTGAGAGCCTGTCATTTCTAGGACACATAGTTGGTCAAGGTACAATTCAACCAGAAGAGGACAAGGTTGAAAAGATCAGAAACGCGCAACCACCGAAGACGAAGAAAGACTTGCGCGCTTTCTTGGGTCTAGCAGGGTATTATAGGAAGTTCGTGCCGAACTTCGCTACGCTCGCACTGCCGCTAACTGAGAAGACAAAAAAAGGACACCCTGAACACGTTCAGTGGGACGACAAATGCGAAGAAGCATTCACGTCACTCAAGCGAGAGTTGTGCAAGAAGCCAGTCATCTGTCTCCCTGATCCAGAGAAACAGTACGTCCTGAGGACGGACGCATCAGACAGAGGTATCGGCGCTATCCTGATGCAAGACCATGGCGATGGTTTACAACCAATCGCGTACGCCAGCAAGAAGCTGAGTGAAACTGAAGGCCGGTATGCCACGATCGAGAAGGAGTGCATGGCAATAGTATGGGGAATACGGAAGTTTGAACAATACCTGTTTGGAACAAAGTTTGTTATTGAAACAGATCACCAGCCTCTACAATATCTGCAAAAAGCAAGGACAGAAAACGGACGGCTGATGAGATGGGCCATACAACTCCAACAGTACAACTTCTCTGTACGAGTCATTCCAGGCAAAGACAATATCGGGGCAGATTATCTCAGTCGCTCGATGTAAGTGGAAGGAAAAATTGCATTCTTGATTTTTCACTTAAGCGGGGGGATATTGTCGCGATACAAGCGCCTACTCTACGCATCCTCGATAATCTGCTGTAGGCCAGACAATGCGTCATAGACAATACGTCACAGACAGTGACGATAATAATATTGTTTTCAGAATGACGCAGTATGGACAATTTTTTATTTAGTGTAGTTCATTTTTAGAGTATTGTTACCATAGACAATTTGTGTACCATCTTTTCGATTGGCTGAATGTGGAAAAGATTCGTTAGGATAAACATTCGAGCAACCATCTTTGGAGGGCAAGGAACGTATGTTTACGCCAGACCATTATTTGGATTATAGAGGTCATAAATTTGGTTCGAAAAGCTCGTCTCATCCTAAACAACACGTGTCGTAAACCCAACAAACGAATCCTGAGCTGGTAAGTTATGATTCGATGTGTGAAGCTGGGAAATGGGTAGTCTTGTGCTTGTGTCCATTGCGCCATGCGAATCATTCATCGTCCTTCATCAAGGTGATTCGTTATTATTCTTCAATTTATGCAATTTGTATGATAATAGTTATTTTAACATGTTGTTCTCATTTCATATAAATTCTTCAGCGCGTGAAGTTTATATGGTGATAGTTAATTTAACATGTTTAGCTTAGTTCATAAAGAATGTTGGTGCATTCTTGATCATTGGAACAGTGTGGATGAACAGCGAGGAAAGAACATTATTGTGTTGAGAATAAGATACAATAACCCGTGAATATGCAGGGTTCTTATTCAAACAACGTCAACGGCGTTCCTCGCTGGTCATTCAACAGGATGCAGATTGTGTATTTAGTCCCGGTTAATTTGTCTGTGCGCAGGGAAAGGATTTTTCTTGTAGTTTCTGACTGTTTGGTGTTCTAATCTACTTCCATCTTCCACGCCCATTCATCTAATGACATGGGGTTCGCCATATCCTTGACGTCCATGTGAAGTCAGCTGGACGACGTATCTTCCTCCTGGCCAAGCGTGAAGATGATGCCTTGATTAAACACCAGGAACATTTCAAGACCTACTTTTATAACTAAAGAAATCAGAACGTTCTTCAGCAGATAAGTGTTGATAACATTTTAATTATTTTGAAGAGCCTTGCCATCACGGGTTCATCGTATCACATCACATCATATGAAATAAATATCATCAACCATCAACCAGTGGTATTCTTTTTTAGTTGTAAAAAAGCAAACAGGACGAATGAATAGCCAATAATTTCTTTTATTCTTTATTTCTATTTCTCGACATCACTTTCTTGTTTCTCATCGATTTTGGACATAGTAAAAAGAGGAAATTGATTCTATTTATAAAAAATACTTTAGTCTGTTCATTCACCCTTTAACATCTATATATATATTAATATAAAATGTATATATAACGCGACAGTAAGCAGATGGACAAGAGTAGCTGTGACCCTGTGAGCCATCGACCAGTCTTCGTGGAGGCTGCTTCTGTCTAGGAACGCAGGGCTCATCACACAAATTTGCAGCTTTCGTTGTGATGTCAGCAAAAAATGTCTCATAACAATCTTCATGCCGCATGCTTTCCAGTGTTCTCAGACAAATGTCAGCAGCGTTTACTGCGAAATCACAAGTCGTTTGTTTTCTTTGAAGAACTGTCGCCAGCTCTTCAGTCACAGCAAGGATCTCATCTTTGAATCTTTTTGCAACTCCTGACACATGACACTGAAAATTACTCGCCCCGTCGTAGGCCAGTTTTGCACTGGCAAGTCAAGTCTGGTCAATCAGTCCTTCGGTGCTGTGAAAATGGTCTAAGCACAGGTATTGTTAACTTGCATCGGTCCAGAGGAAGGGGGAAAATATTGGTTTGAACCCCCAAATAATGTTTTTTGAGGGGCTGAATATTGGGGGGGGGGGGGGGGGGCAAATGTATAGGTTTGCCCCCCCCCCCAATATTTTCTAGGGGGGGGGCCGGTGCCCCCCTTGCCCCCCCCCCCCCCCGCTTCCGCCGCCTGTGAAACTATATTAACAGTTTGCCATATGTGCTGCGGACTCAAACGAGAAGATAAAGAAGCATATGGGAATCGATGCAGTGCAGGGTAGTTGTGTGCTGAGAGAGAGAGAGAGAGAGGGGGGGGGCGGGGAAAGAGAAGGGTTGGGCGAGGGTGGGGATAAGGGGTGGAGTGAGGGGGGCAACACCTCAAAGGGGTCTGTCTAAAATAAATCACACGCTGAGAGTGATTGTGCTGATTCTGTTGACATCAGATAAAGGGACTCACTTTCACGCATTTTAACGTGTCAAATATCCTTTTAACATTCACAGTGAATGTACCAAAGGAATCGCCGTCTGTTTCAAAATGAGTAGGGTTTTAATATAAAACGATGCACATTCTTGTCTTTATGTGCCTATAGATAGCATAAAGGTTCATTTTAAAAATTGCACCACAGCCAAGAGTGTATAGCACTCACAATTTGTTGGTGTTCAAAGCTACCAATAAAGAGAAGCGCAACATTCAAAGGTTAGAGGTCAACTTGAGCAACGAATGCCCACTATATTATCATCCTTTAATGTGGCAGGAATGCAAGTTCACTGTTACACTCGCTGTCGCCAATCATGTGGTAGGAATGCAAACTCACTCTTACATTCACTGTCGCCAAAACTATAAGGAGCTAAAAATAAACTATCTTTCGTATCCAGCCCCATTCAAAGTGTATTTGATATGGTAATTACTGTGGAATAGAGCAGGGGACACCAAGGTCAGCGCCGCTTTTGTACCTTGTTAGACTAGTTGAATACAACTTCCTTGTCTGCCTTCAAAACTTTAACATTCTAACGCGAGGGCATTAGAAAGACTGTCCGTATTCTGTGAAAAGATTAAACATGCTTAATTTTTTTCTTTTTAAACTCTAAGTTGAAAGGTCTATTATAGCGCAGTGTTATCTGATGAATGGAGGTGTATAATATTACTACTACTTCCAATGAGAGTATAAACCGAGGTCTTGTCTGTGCACGCACATATTTTATTGCACGGACTTTTAAATTAAAAAAAAAACGCTCATTGCCCTCGACGGGAGAGCGCCAGAACATCAACACGCCCAACCAGCATATTAAGTCCATTCCCTTCTCCTTCTGTCGACCAGGGGTGGTGTTCAGAAAGCAGCAGTTACCCAGTGAATAACTCCGCGAAACAGTGGGTAATTCCGTACACTACTTTACGGGTTCGCCGATGTATCCACTTGAAAAATGCTTCCTGAATTCCACCCCAGGATTGCTGAATTGTCTGCGTCAAGTTTGTGCCTTTGACGGCTTGATTTAGACCGTTTTTCAGCCAGGGCCTTGAGCAGCTCATGAGCTGGAAAAGCGCTACATAAAAACTATAACATAACAAATTAATGATCCACTAATAATAGTAATAATAATAATAATAATAATAATAATAATAATAATAATAATAATACTTATTATTATTATTATTATTATTATTATTATTATTATTATTATTATTATTATTATTAATTATTAATAATAATATTATAATGAACATTTGTACAGCGCCCTTTCTCACTAGAGCTCATAGCATTTTACAAAAGAAAGAATAAATAAATTAATGAAATTGAAATAAATAAATACACAAACCAATAAAACGAAAGTAAAACATGAAAAACAAAATCAGAAACAAACACACACACACACACACAAAGCGCGCGTGCACGCATGCACACACACACACACACACAATATTTAACATAAAAATGAATGCCCAGGAAAAAAAAGCAAAATCAAAACGGTGGCATTAAAAGGCAAAGTAGTACCGACTTTGATCTTTCTATGTTCTTGACCTTGCGTATCAAATAAACCAATGTTGTTGCATACTATGGGTTAAATAAACAGCCACTCCACTGTACGATGCCCTATTTTTGTATGATTGTCATGAATTGGCTAGTTTTAACTCTGCCCAGTGACTATTTAGCCATGTGTAGTCTTTGTAACAGTAGAGAAGTTAGACTATTACACAGCAGCAATTAAATTACACAGCATACCACACACCGCGAGCCCGACCCACATCGCAGTGAGTCAGCACTTGAGCTTTGAATCGGACCGTTTTAACCAATCAGAGCAGGCTCAGTGGGTAGAGCAGTTCTGAATGGGTCAAAACCTAAGACAGTTTGAATCAGTCGTGTGTGAGACGAGGTAGAGTCAACATCTCCACAGCTAGAGAAATCTCTTCACTCATAGACCAGGAAGCAGGACTTAGAATCTCAGAATTCTATTTAGTCAACACGGGCCTGAACTTGTCAAACAGGTAAATGAACACCCTTCTGTTTCATCGTGATATATTTATATTATTGTGAAATTATGTTTGTGGAATTTGCTATGCATAAATGTGAATTGTTAATCCGCATTTGCCGTACCACGTGGAAGAGCCGAGCACGAGGCGAAACACGACCGGTTGCGCCGCCATGTTGTATCCCGTACGGAACCACTGTTGTTTAACTTATATGTATGTTTGCAGACCAGTGGCTGTACCACTGAATGTTTATATTATTATTAATTCTGTATGTGTATAGTTAGACACGATTGATATTTATGTATGTATAGGAATTTAGAGTGAGATTCCAGTGGAACCCGGAAGTAGCAGAATGTTCGTCGCTTATGTATAGAGATGTGGAGCTATCACTGAGGGCTACTTTGGCTTTCAGTGAGACGCTCTGCACAAACCGATTATTCAGGGTTGTGCAGAATTTCGTCTCTTATATTACAGACGAGCAGGCGAGCTATCCCGAGCTATCCCGAGCTATCCTGTGCACCCCACTCCACAGAAACGACTAGTTGGTTGAGGAGACTCTGCCGCACAAGCCGGAAAGAGCTACCTTGCAAAACCCCCTACAAGACCCCACAGCGTGGCAAGGGAACCCAACTACACAACTACCCAGGTGGACCAGAAGCTACCTCACAGAAGGACTTCGCACGCTCCATCTAGCAGTTAAGTGAACACGCCAAGGTGCACTTAAACTGATCATAACAGGACCACAGTAGTCCAACTCTTCAGAAACTGTAAAACGGACCACAGTAGTCCAAATCTACATGAAATATTATAGCAAAGTGCCCGAGGAAGAAAAAACAGCTGCCTAGACTATCAGCGATCGAACTATTAGCAGTAACTGAGACTTTTTAAGTTAGATTAGTACTTAGAGAATCTTGTATAGAGTAGAAGAAATAAATGTGTGATTTTAACTGTTATGAAGTGGCTGGACTACATATGATTCATAGCCGTGTGAAAGCTAGTGTGACAGTAATCTTTTACCATTTTTCTATCTATTTCTGTACCCCAACCTTAACACAGAACGAGCTAAACAAATAAATTTATTAAAGTAATTCATAGGGTGACCTACTAGCAGTTCCCACCGAATAAACGTGAGGGTCCATAATTCCATTGTGCAGAGCCCATAAACCCCACGTGACACTTTAATTGGCGAGCCTAGCCAGGATCTGTGTATAATAGGAATTGGGTATAACCGGATCTAAGTACAATAAAATTAGATAACAGTAGTAGTAGTAGAATAACTTAGAATAGTGTAAGGGTATAACACTGATCAGTTGTGGTGCACTATTCTTTAGTTAAAAACTTTTTTGCTTCAAATATTTTTGTGCCTGTATGTTGCATGGTTCTTTTGCAGGTTTTGCTTAAATAACTGTTGTATGCCATTTGACTCTTGTTTTATTCTATTATTGATTACGAATTTGATTGTCTTTGCATTGTTTTTATTGACTTGCAATATTGCTAGTGTTTTGGTATTCCACGTGATTCAGAGGTTGTTCATAGACACGTTTGGCAATGTCGGACCCAGTGGCCTTGAGATTGCGCTTCAAGGAATTAGGGGAAGCTTTACACTTAGCAGGGGGAGACCTAATTGCGTATATCAATGCAGAGGTAGAGAAACAGGAAGCTAAGGCAGAGAGAGCCGCAGAGAGAGAGGCGAAGAAACTCGAAGCAGAACAGAGAAAAGTGGAACTAGAAGCAGAGCAAAAGAAATTAGAACTAGAGCAGAAGAAATTAGAAGCAGAGCAGAAGAAATTAGAGGCAGAGAGAGAAACGAGGAAATTAGAGCTAGAGGCAGAAAGAGAACAGAAGAAGGCAGCATTAGCAGCAGAGAGAGAAGCAGAAGTTAGGAAATGGGAGTATGAGAGGGCAGAAAAGGAAAAAGACAGACAGCATGAGTTAGAGCTAAGAAGATTGGGATCAGGAGCTTCAAGTTCTTCCTCAACCCCTTCCCACTCAGATCAGCTAGAGGTAGCATCCAACCCTGTACAAGGAATGTCATTTCCACTGGGAACATTCAATGAGAGAGAAGAAGGTCTAGATCTCTATCTGACTAGGTTTGAGCGTCTAGCAACAGAGTATAAACTAGATCCCACTCATTGGTCTTTTAAGCTTAGTCAAGGGCTTAGAGGAAAGGCTTATGACATCTACAGTAAGCTACCGACTGACAGAGTGACTGACTATCACAAAGTAAAAGAGGCACTCCTAACGGGATTCGAACTAACAGGAGAATGCTACCGGCAAAAGTTCCGCACCAACCGGAAAGTGAAAGGAGAGAGCTATGCGCAGTTCGCGGATCGGTTGTCCACAACGCTGGATAAGTGGATTAGCCAGTCAGCCACGGCAAAGACGTATGATGGACTGACAGAACTGTTAGTATGGGAACAGCTACGGGAAACCATGACCCCCGAGCTGAGAACATTCTCAGTAGAGCAGGGCGCGGAAAGACTGGAAGATCTGGTCAAGGTCGCAGATAGGTACGTGGCCGCACACGGAGAAGCCAAGAGCTTCAGGCGAGACCTAAAGCCTAACGGGAAAGAGGCACAGAAACGAAGCCCTAACCGGGAAGAGCGCACCGCGAATAAGCCGAATAACCCCAGACCTGGGCAGAATAAAGGACCCAACACGGAATTCGGGAAAAGAGGTCCCGCAGAACAGAGACGGTATTGTTCGTTCTGCAACAGAACCAATCACTCCACCGCAGAATGTTTCAAGTTGGCCGCACAACGTAGGGAAGAGCGCGAAAGCCGGCCAGCGCACAGAGTTCTAACTCAAAGCAGCGGTAACAAGCCACACACGATCGGAGATCACCTATCGGTGACAGACACGGTCAAGGTCAACGGAAAAGAAGCGAACTGTCTGTATGACACAGGTCTATCATACGACGCGATAGTTAGCGAATCTCTTGTATCGCGCGCGGACTTGACAGACAAGACAGTCGACTTACAAGGAGCAGATTTGACGAAACCGACGACTACTTGCCCAATAGCATGGATCGAAGTAGAGAGTAGGTACGTCACAGGACGAATCCAAGCAGCTGTTTTACAGAAACCCCTGTATGATCTAGTGCTAGGTTGTAGGTATGTGTTCTTAGGCACGCCCCCTAAAACTGTAGAGATAGCTGCAGTGCAAACCAGGGCCCAAGCTAAAACCCAACCACCCCAGCCCGAGTTCGCTCCGAATCCAGGACTCGAAGAGATCAAAACAGCACAGAAAGAAGACACCTCGATAGCGAAGTGCTTCCAGAAGCTACCCAAGGCGCACACACCCCCGCACAAGGGAGACTTCTACATGGAAGAGGGAGTTCTACATCGACAAGGAGATGGAGATCACACCCAACTAGTACTGCCAGCCACCCTTCGAGCCCAAGTACTAGAACTAGGCCACAGCATGCCACTCAGCGGACACATGGGAATTGGAGCCACAGTGCAGAGAATCAGCGCACACTACTATTGGCCAGGAATCACGGAGGATGTCAAGCGCTACGTGAAATCTTGCCACCAATGTCAACGATATTCCCCGCGACATCACACCGTACCAGTTACCTTAGGACCATCAGTAGTAGTCGGCGTGCCATTCCAGCAAGTCTCAGTAGACATAGTAGGACCACTGCCCATGACCAAGAAGCGGAACAGATTTCTACTCACACTCGTCGACGCATGTACGATGTGGTGCGAAGCAGTCCCGTTGCCAGCGATCGACACCAAGAAGATTGCAGATGCACTCATCGCCATCTTTACCAGAGTCGGATTCCCGGACAGCATTAGAACGGACAACGGATCTCAGTTCACCGGCCGCCTGATGCAAGACGTGTTCGAGTTGATACAAGTTCATCACATTCGCACACCACCATATCACCCCGCCAGCAACGGACAAGTAGAAAGACTGAATGGAACCCTTCTCACCATACTCAGGAAAGTCGCAGACGACAATCCAGAAGCGTGGGACACCTACGTGAATGCGGCACTGTTCGCATACCGAGAAACGCCCCATGCAGCCACAGGCTACCCCCCGTCAACATTGCTATTCGGCAGACCTCTAGCAGGACCGCTAGAAGCCCTACGCAGAAGTTGGACGGAAGCCAAGATAGACGACACACCAAGAGGTGCCACCAAGTACGTCGCAGACCTGCAGGAAACCCTCAAAGCAACGTGGAAGAAAGCTGGTGAAGCACTGAAGAAGGCAAGAGCCCGTCAGGCGAAGTACTACAACCGCCACGCGAAGGACAGAGAACTGCAAGTCGGCGATCAAGTGCTACTCTTACTTCCAAGTGGAACCAACAAGCTGGACATCGCTTGGAGAGGACCGTACCGGGTGACTGCCAAGAAATCCAAGACAGTCTACCAAGTAGAGGTGAACGGGAGAGCCCGATACCACCACACCAATCTCCTCAAGAAATATACGGACCGACCAGCGACCCCCAGCACTCACAACTTGCTAGCCATCGCCATGGACCTAAAGCAATAACCTTGTATTGTATTGTATTGCCATCGCCATCGCGGAAGAAGGAGAAAGCATGGAGACCAATGCAGTAGAGTATCCCCTGCACTCCAAAGAAACCTACAAAGACGTGATACTCAACGGAGACCTAGCCGCTAAACAGCAACAGCAAGTACTACAGGTCATTCGACAACATCAGACTGTGCTCACAGACCGACCAGGGAGGACAGACCTCGTCGAAGTAACCTTAACGGTGACCGACCCAACACCCGTCCGCCAGAAGCTCTACCCGATGCCACTGTCTCAGCAGCGAGCCATCAAGGAAGAGATAGACACCTTACTGGCAGCCGGAATCATCTCAGAGTCTACTTCACCCTACAGCGCAGGCACGGTATTGTTGCGAAAACCCAACGGAGAGCATCGACTGTGCATCGACTTCAGACTCCTGAATGCTGTAACGCAGTTCCAGCCAGAGCCACTCCCGGACCAGACCGACCTATTTGCCAAGCTACAGCGAGCGAAGCACTTCTCACGCATCGACCTCAGCAAAGGATACTATCAGATACCAGTGCAACCGCAAGTCCGAAAGTATCTAGCGTTTAGCACTATGGAAGGACACTTCGAGTTCAACGTACTTCCATTCGGACTCCACAACGCACCCAGCATCTTCAGCGCCATGATGCGAAAACTCCTGGCACCCCTGAGCAGCGAGCACCTACACTCGTTTATGGACGACATCCTCATCGCAACACCTACGTGGGAGGAACATGTCACGCTCCTACAACAACTACTCGCACGCCTCAGAGACACAGGATTGACGGCAAGACCCACCAAATGTCAGATCGGATTCACCGAGCTAGAATTTCTGGGACACACCATCAGTCAAGGAAGCCTGCGACCGGTAGAGAAGACAGTGAAACGCCTACTCGACGCTCCTAGGCCCCAGACCAAGAAGGAAGTGCAGTCGTTTCTAGGACTCTGCGGCTTCTACCAGAAGTTCATCCCCAACTACAACAGCATCGCCGTACCACTGACAAATGGAACCCGGAAAATCGCCCCGGACAAAGTAGTTTGGACAGCGGAATGTGAGACAGCATTCCAAACACTCAAGGACAGAATGACATCGGCGCCAGTACTCCACCTACCCGATTTGACTCAGCCATTCGTTCTTCGCACCGACGCAAGCGACTTAGGCCTCGGAGCAGTACTGCTACAGCGCGACCCCAAGAATGCAGAGACGCTATTCCCTGTCGCCTACGCCAGCAGAAAATTGAGACCCGCCGAGACCCACTACGCCACGTCGGAGAAAGAATGTCTTGGACTAGTCTGGGCCATACAGAAATTCCAACTCTACCTGTATGGGACCCACTTCACAGTTCAGGTGGACCACCAACCACTATCGTTCCTGGCAGCCTCCAAGTCTTTGAACTCTCGCCTGATGCGATGGGCACTCACCCTTCAGGCGTACTCATTCCAAATCGAGTACATCCCCGGCAAAGAGAACCACGGAGCCGACTACCTCAGTCGCCATCTCGTGGAGGACACAGCAGCTGTCGCCCACCCAACACAACTAAGGGCCACAGCACCAGAATTCGTCCCCGCCCAATAAAAACCCTGTCACTAGTGTCCATAGCTACCTGGCACAGCATTGCAGCTCAGGTAGAGCAACTTAACTAGTGTGTAAATAGGACCCTAGGATAGTGCAGTGTTAAACTAGGCTCTGTAGTAGAAAAAGGTCGAATCCAGTAGTCATCGCCTTTTTTCAGTTGAGGGAGCCTGTCATGAATTGGCTAGTTTTAACTCTGCCCAGTGACTATTTAGCCATGTGTAGTCTTTGTAACAGTAGAGAAGTTAGACTATTACACAGCAGCAATTAAATTACACAGCATACCACACACCGCGAGCCCGACCCACATCGCAGTGAGTCAGCACTTGAGCTTTGAATCGGACCGTTTTAACCAATCAGAGCAGGCTCAGTGGGTAGAGCAGTTCTGAATGGGTCAAAACCTAAGACAGTTTGAATCAGTCGTGTGTGAGACGAGGTAGAGTCAACATCTCCACAGCTAGAGAAATCTCTTCACTCATAGACCAGGAAGCAGGACTTAGAATCTCAGAATTCTATTTAGTCAACACGGGCCTGAACTTGTCAAACAGGTAAATGAACACCCTTCTGTTTCATCGTGATATATTTATATTATTGTGAAATTATGTTTGTGGAATTTGCTATGCATAAATGTGAATTGTTAATCCGCATTTGCCGTACCACGTGGAAGAGCCGAGCACGAGGCGAAACACGACCGGTTGCGCCGCCATGTTGTATCCCGTACGGAACCACTGTTGTTTAACTTATATGTATGTTTGCAGACCAGTGGCTGTACCACTGAATGTTTATATTATTATTAATTCTGTATGTGTATAGTTAGACACGATTGATATTTATGTATGTTGTCACGTGGGGTTTATGGGCTCTGCACAATGGAATTATGGACCCTCACGTTTATTCGGTGGGAACTGCTAGTAAGTCACCCTATGAATTACTTTAATAAATTTATTTGTTTAGCTCGTTCTGTGTTAAGGTTGGGGTACAGAAATAGATAGAAAAAAGGTAAAAGAATACTGTCACACTAGCTTTCACACGGCTATGAATCATATGTAGTCCAGCCTTTTGATAACAGTTAAAATCACACATTTATTTCTTCTACTCTATACAAGGTTCTCTAAGTACTAATCTAACTTAAAAAGTCTCTTTCAATGCTAATAGTTCGATCGCTGATAGTCTATGCAGCTGTTCTATCTTCATCGGGCACTCGCTAGTATATCTCATGTAGATTTGGACTACTGTGGTCCGTTTTAGAGTTTCTGAATAGTTGGACTACTGTGGTCCTGTTCTGATCAGTTTAAGTGCACTTGGGATAACACACTTAACTGGCGGGTGGTGCGGTCGAAGTCCTTCTGTGAGGTAGCTTCTGGTCCACCTGTGTCGTTGTGTAGTTGGGTTCCCTGGCCACGCTGTGGGGTCTGACAGGGAGTTTTACCGGGTCGCTCGTTCCGACTTGTGCGGTAGAGGTTCCTCAACCAACTTGTTTCTGTGGAGTGGGGTTCACAGGATAGCTCGGGATAGCTCGGGATAGCTCGCCTGCCCGTCTGTAATATAAGAGACGAAATTCTGCACAACCCTGAATAATCGGTTTGTGCAGAGCGTCTCACTGAAAGCCAAGTAGCCCTCAGTGATAGCTCCACATCTCTATACATAAGCGACGAACATTCTGCTACTTCCGGGTTCCACTGGAATCTCACTCTAAATTCCTATACATACATAAATATCAAACGTGGCTAACTATACACATACAGAATTAATAATATTATAAACATTCAGTGGTACAGCCACTGGTCTGCAAACATACATATAAGTTAAACAACAGTGGTTCCGTATGGTATGCAACATGGCGGCGTAACCGGTCGTGTTTCGCCTCGTGGTAGGCTCTTCCACATGGTCACGCAAATTCGGATTAACAATTCACATTTATGCATAGCAAATTCTTCAAACATAATTTCAACAATACTACACATATATCACGATGAAACAGAAGGGTGTTCATTTACCTGTTTGACAAGTTCAGGCCCGTGTGACTTGATAGAATTCTACGATTCCTAAGTCCTGCTTCCTGGTCTAAGTGTAGAGAGATTTCTCTGCCAGCTTTCTAGCTGTTAACACTTCGGTGTATTACTCCCAACTGCCCAAAAATGTGTTAGGCTCGGACCCAGTCAAACTGGCTCGAACCGCTTTGCGTAAGCTCTCATTGGGTAAAATGTTCATATTCAAAACTCAAGTGCTGACGTCACTGCGCTGTGTGTGTGGCTCAGGCTCGCAGTGTGCTGTAATTTAATTGCTACTGTGTACTGTACTAACTCTCTACTGTTACAAAGGCTACACAATGCTAAATAGTCGATAGGCAGAGTTTAAACTAGCCAATTCGTGACATATGTATAGGAATTTAGAGTGAGATTCCAGTGGAACCCGGAAGTAGCAGAATGTTCGTCGCTTATGTATAGAGATGTGGAGCTATCACTGAGGGCTACTTTGGCTTTCAGTGAGACGCTCTGCACAAACCGATTATTCAGGGTTGTGCAGAATTTCGTCTCTTATATTACAGACGAGCAGGCGAGCTATCCCGAGCTATCCCGAGCTATCCTGTGCACCCCACTCCACAGAAACGACTAGTTGGTTGAGGAGACTCTGCCGCACAAGCCGGAAAGAGCTACCTTGCAAAACCCCCTACAAGACCCCACAGCGTGGCAAGGGAACCCAACTACACAACTACCCAGGTGGACCAGAAGCTACCTCACAGAAGGACTTCGCACGCTCCATCTAGCAGTTAAGTGAACACGCCAAGGTGCACTTAAACTGATCATAACAGGACCACAGTAGTCCAACTCTTCAGAAACTGTAAAACGGACCACAGTAGTCCAAATCTACATGAAATATTATAGCAAAGTGCCCGAGGAAGAAAAAACAGCTGCCTAGACTATCAGCGATCGAACTATTAGCAGTAACTGAGACTTTTTAAGTTAGATTAGTACTTAGAGAATCTTGTATAGAGTAGAAGAAATAAATGTGTGATTTTAACTGTTATGAAGTGGCTGGACTACATATGATTCATAGCCGTGTGAAAG
>CM072521.1:66542792-66562792 GCA_036898135.1 Oncomelania hupensis | reverse complement strand
TCTGCCCCTCCCTTTAAAAAAAACAAAACAACGCACACAAACATTTATTTATCAGCAGAGATGTTTTGTATACTATTATTACTCACTACTTTTTGTCGATAGGTAACGGTATAAAGCTTTACCTTGTAGTTTATGAACATCACAGCCCTGCTTTCATTTTCAATCTTGCTGCACTAGGTTCCTCGGCATTAGTACCATTTGTGAATTGTATCTTCCTGCAAAACAGTTCACTGCCTCTTTGAAGTCAGTATCAACATTCCTGTGCACTTTCAGTAAAGCAAGTCCATTGAGCCTCTGTTGCCCCATTGTGGAGCGCAGGTAGTTTTTCAGGTTGCGCAACTGACTGTTTGAACGCTCACAATCGGCAGTAGTGACAGGCAGGGTTCAAAGGTACTTTAGCATGATGAACGTTGGGATAACAATCCCTGTCACAATGTTTCAGTGCTTCTGATGCCGTGGATGGGATGATAGCTGTCGCATTCTCAGCAGCACTTCGCCATTTGCAAACCCACCGTTGGTATTCTGCATCAAGGGTAGCGTTGTCTGGTAGGCCAGACTCCCACAACATTGCCAATGTCTTCACCCCTTCTGGAAGCTGCATGAAACCATCCTGGTTGTCTATTAAAGTGCTTAGCACCAGACAGAGACCATCAACTGCTAGGTCAGCATTTTTTAACCTCGAGTCCAATTCGGTTGACATGTGTTCCAAGAAAGGAATGGCAATGCTAATCTTGAAATATTCTTCTGGAGTGGCCGCAGGTTGGTTGTCACGGAGAGTCTGTCGGGATGCTTGACGAGGAACAATAACATCAGTTGTCAAAGCATTTGCCATTTTCCTAACTTCACCAAACCAGGCAACGAACGCTGTGTTCATAATTATCAACTTAGCATCTTAATTAATATTTCTAAAAAGTCGTTTTTGGGGGATTAGGGCAGTATCAAGGTGAAGGTGCTGGAAGAGGCTTGCGGCCAGAACAGGAAAATATGGCTGCATTTACTAATTTAGGCTTAGGGGTTGGGTTACTTGGTCGTTTCAACGGGAAAATGCTTTGGACGTTTCAACGGATCCCTTAAAATGGATTTCCGTTGAATTGTCTATAACTAACTCTTTGTACCTTGGACCAAAAGTGACTAAAAACTGCAATATTTTTAAAACATTTTTTTAAAAATTGAAACTCTTTGCATTAAATAATTTTTTTTTTTTTTACTTTGGAGGGGGGGTTCCGGAACCCAGGTAACCCCCCCCCCCCTGGATCCGGCCCTGTATGTTCTTTTCCCTTGCCAGTTATGAGTGTGTTTTGTCTTCTTGTAATATTATAAATAGCTGCATTAAACAGGACGGTTGCAATTTTTTTTACGTCTGAAGAGCCCGTTGTCCTAAGTAAAAAACGTCTTCCAGTTTACAATGTTTTGCAAGCAATGACATGTTTAGCCTCAGACCTTTCGCTAGCACCGGGGTATGGGCGCTTTTGTGACAGAAATAAAGAGAGGTATTATTTAGGTCTCAGTAAGGATTATGACCTCCCTAATCCTTGCCCCCCCAAAAAAAAAATTTAAAGAAATAATTTTAAAAATAAATAAATAAATAATTAAATAAATAATTAAATAAATAAATAAATAAATAAATAAATAAATAAATAAATAAATAACATCAATTAATTATTAAATAAATAAATAAAATAAAAAATAAAATAAAATAAAAATCACTCCATGATATTTAATACCAAAATCCGCGAACCTGAAAAGAAATGGTAAACAAGCTCTATAACCTTGAAAATCCAAAAATAGAAAAAAAATATCTGTTTGGCTGAGAGATGGGATATCCGTTTACAGAACAAACTTTCCGCGTTTATAAAGATTTGAAGTATTCAGTTCTTTATGTTGTCCGTGTGTGTAGACAGTTTGTTAGACCACTTGTCTCCAATGCCAAAAGGTTAGGGGTTCAATCCCAACCACCCGAGAAAAAATTCTTAGACTTCTCATGTAGCGTCATTGAAAAAAATACAAAATGGAATCGCGAAAAAAAAAACGAAGTCTCGCCTGTGCATGCATGCGCGCTCAAACAGATGTCCTCGAGGGGCGAGTTAGTTAGTTAGTCATTGTTGATAGGAGCAGCGGACTGCAAAGAGTTTGTTAGTCATTGTTTATAGGATCTAGCGGACTGCAAAGAGCCGAATCAGAACCACAACTTGGTTGAAAGAGGGCTCACTCTTGATCCGTATAACAGTTCTGCTGAAACAATCCTAATGGTATCGAATGCGTGCGGCAGATCAGAAACACAAGTCGCATGTAACACTTTTACCCTTCAACATGTTAGCCCACTACAGGAGTGTTCTACCAAGGCCAGGGACTACCTCCTTTCATCAAGTTGTTTTTAACCACATCACAACCTTTTTAAGGTTCCAGTTTTATTCCCCAACATAGAAAGACCAAGCAAGGTCCCACCCATATCCCCCATCGGTCGTGGAGGGTGGCTCAGTTGTCTGGGACCTGGGCGTTACACGATGCGCATAAAGCAGCAAGAGGGCGCCTTGGGCGGAATATCCTGTATCCGCCAGCGCCTTGAGCAGCTTGTGTTAGATCCTGTATCAGCCAGCGCCTTGAGCAGCTTGCGTTAGATCCTGTATCAGCCAGCACCTTGAGCAGCTCCTGACTGTTGGCCAATACGGGGACCTTACATTTGGCATTGGTATTACATTAAACAACGACAACGTGGGCTTTCATTGCTCAAACCAATCGCTAAAGTTTGAAGTTTCCATTTCGATTCTGACATGGAGTGATTTTCCCCTGTTGTAACGGTACATCGATACTATAGCCGTGTGATCTTTGACCTTATTTCTGAGTGAACCCCGCAGCTTGAACAATGTGTCTTTAATGTCTGGGGTAGGGTAGGGTCTATTTTATCAAACTAAAATGATAAACCTTACGAGACATTTTTGTTAACGGATTTTGTCTCTTAGCGGCTGCTAATTTTAGCAGCGGAATGTGGGTTAGCTAGCCAACGGCTACCCCCGTTGGGGTGCCGGGGGTTTCAGTATAAATAGTATCCCCACTTTCTGGAAATTTAGTGCTTTAAATTCCCACTGTCGCTGTCTTTCTCATTTGCTCTTTCTCATTCTTGCTCTTTTCTATCAATCTGCTATACTATCGTCTTCTTCGCTGGACCAGTCTCCTACCTTTTTTCTTGAAAACTCTTCCGGGACAAGACTCCTTGTTTGTGTATAGTTACCGACGTAAAAAGCTCGCGTGACGAGATTATCGCCAACAAACAATCAGTAGACTGTCTTCAAAGTACAGCAAGCGGCTACAGGTTAGGTGCCGCCAAACAGAACAGTCCGGACGAAAACGTCGGCCGGCACACAGCAGGGCTGTCACTGAATGCAGCTGTCAGCAGCAGGTTAGGTGCCCCCAAGCAAGACAGAACACTGAGAAACACAGTCCCCACGTAAAATGTCCAAGTGAAACGAAGGCACTCGACGAATATAGTATCCGGTATCACAATAGAAAAGGTTGACGCTGGCAATAGTATGAGTCCACATAATTGTTCGGGCACAAGTTAGCCAAGCACGAGCACACAAATCGTTGTTTAAGAACGGAGTCCAACTAAAACATATAGTACTAGTGGTTTTTGTACCCTGGCAAGCCAGGGTACACAGGATGCTGTTTAAAATGTAGACAGAGAGGCAACTGTTGTCTGCGAGTTTCATTTGGACGATGATACCTCCCCATATCCCCCTTGATACCTCACCATACCCCCCCCCCTCTGATATCTCCCCATCCCCCCCCCCATGATGCCTCATCATACCCCCTTGATACCTCCCCGAACCCACTTGATACCTCCCCATAACCCCTTGATACCTTTTGTACCCCCCTTGTAACCTACCTGTACCCTCCTTGATACTTCCCCGTTGATCGTTTCGCAGGTATGGATGAAAGGAATCGACCATCACCATACCCCCTTATATATACCCCTATCCCCGTTATGCCTACCCATGCCCCTTTAAACCTACCCGTAGCCCCCTTTTACCTACACGTACCACCTCATCCCGATCCTTGATAATAATAATAATAATAATAATAACAATAATAATAATAATAATAATAATAATAATAATAATAATAATAATAATAATAATAATAATAATAATAATAATAATACAAATAGAAATCACAAAAAACGCCAAGGTTTTAAAATAAAATTTGATATAAGATATTATAATTATAATAATAATTATTATTATTATTAGTTTATAAAAAATAATAATAAAAATAATAATAATAATAATAATAATAATAATAATAATAATAATAATAATAATAATAATAATAATAATAATAATATTAATAATATTGAATATAGAATAATACAAATAGAAATCATAAACACCAAGGTTTTAAAAGAAAATTTGATATAAGATATAATATTATAAAGAATAATAATAATAATAGTAATAATAATAATAATAATAATAAAGGTAAAAAGCCTAAATTAAAACGAAAAATATCCATATTGTAGTGGGGAAAAAAACCCGTTAAAAAAAAATTTGTCCCACGACGGATTCGAACTTGGGTCACCCTAAACGTTAGTCGAAGGTGTTATCAACTGAGCTATCAATGTTTCGTACAAACACAATAAATTTTTTGGTCTATATGGGAAAACATGCTGAAACCTCAATTTGATTTTTAATTTTTTATTTTATAAATAATAATAATAATAATAATAATAATAATAATAATAATAATAATAATAATAATAATAATAATAATAATAAATAAGTTAAAAGTAAAAAGGCTAAATTAAAAAGAGAAATATCCATTATTGTAGTGTAAAAAACAAAAAACATAAAAAAATATGACCCGCGAGAGATTTGAACTTGGGTTGCCTGCACGGTATGCGAATGCCTTAATAATAATAATAATAATAATAATAATAATAATAATAATAATAATAATAATAATAATAATAATAATAATAATATCGAATATAGAATAATACAAATAGAAATCATAAATCACCAAGGTTTTAAAATAAAATTCGTTAAAAGATATTATAATTATTATAATAATAATAATAATAATAATTATTATTATTATTATTATTATTATTATTATTATTATTATTATATTAATAATAATAATTATTATTATTATTAGTTTATAAATAATAATAATAATAATAATAATAATAATAATAATAATAATAATAATAATAATAATAATAATAATAATAATAAATAAGTTAAAAGTAAAAAGCCTAAATTAAAAAGAAAAATATCCACATTGTAGTGTTAAAAAAAAAAAAGGCCTGCGGGAGGTTCGAACTTGGGTCATCTGGCACGATAGGCGAATGTCTTACTAAGTCAGCTACCGAGCTTTCGTATAAATATCATCAATTTTTTGGTGTATATGGGAAAACATGCTGAAACCTCGATTCGATTTTTAATTAATCAAATTTAATTAGTTAAACACAAAATTTTGTAAGATTGGTGACCAGAGTGCAAAAGTGTTTTGAATGGAAATAAAACAAAATTTGCGGTATTACGAAACGGCACGTTCTTGACACAGGTTGAATGGAAACCGCGCGCGGAATGAGGCTATTGCAGTTTGCGGTCATTTTGTTTATTTATTTATCTCAGAAACGGTTAAACGTTCGGTAAGGAAATGTCAGCTATAACGATTTCGCTGGTTTTGAGCACACAGCAGGCCGATTCCCAGCGGCCAGCACCTGCCCAGATCAGCGTCCATACCGGACAAACTTTATAGTAGAGGCGAAGAAGGACTTCCGGCTAAGCAACTTTATATATATAGATTGAAGAAAACACGTCCTCCTCACTCCGAAGTCTCGAATGCAATGCGCTTTATCAACGAACATGCAATCTTCCTTTCAATCGAAACGTTATAGTTAGTTAGTCATTGTCAATAGGGTCCGGTGGACTGCAAAGACCCGAATCAGGACAACAACTTGGTTGAAAGAGGACTCGTCCCCGATCTGCATAAACAGATCTGCTGATGCAACCATAATGGTAACACTGAAGGCGCTCCACCAGCCAGTCACTTTACAATAAAGGCATCCCATGCAGGGGACGCTGAGGATGTGCTCTAATTTATCGAACCCCCGTTTACCTATCCTATCCTATCCTGTCCCGTAACCCGAAGGTCGTAGGGGCACCACAGATGATCGTTTAACCAGCATACTCCATCTTTCTCTGTCATCAGCAGCCCTGATGGCTTCGCTCAGTGTCAAACCAGTCCATTCTCGAATGTTGTCCTCCCACCTCTTTTTCGTCTCCCTCTTCTTCTACCTCCTTGCACTGTGCCTTGCAGAATAGTCTTTGCAAGGCCTGATTATCTGGTGACGTGGCCATACCATCGGAGTTTCCGTTTCTTCACCACTGTTAGCAGGTCATCATGTTGTCCAATGGCTTGTGTGATGGTCTGTCGGACTTCGTCGTTGGTGATGTGTTGGGTATAGGAAATGCCCAGAAGTCTTCTGAAGCACCTCATCTCCATGCTTTGTATTCTTCGTTGGAGATCTGCTGTGAGGGTCCATGCTTCGCAAGCATATAGGAAGATGGAGATGACAAGGGAGCGCAGCAGTCTTACTTTGGAATGTAGACTGATGATCCTGTCTTTCCAAATGGGCTTCAACCTTGTCAGGGCAGCAGTTGTTTGTGCGATCCTGGAGAGGACTTCCTGTCGGGACCCATTGTCTAATACAATGGCTCCTAAATATTTGAAGCTATGGACTGTGTTGAGGGATTGGCCTTGGACTTTGATGTCCGTATTGATGCCATTGGTGTTGTTGGTCATCATTTTGGTCTTCTCTGCACTTATTTCCATTCCATAGGCTCTGGAGGTGGTGTCAAGCCTCTGTACCATCTGTTCAAGTTCTTGTTCCTCTCCAGCCAATCCATCAATGTCATCTGTAAAACGAAGATTGGAGATTGCTCTACCCCCTATGCTGACTGTGCCTTCATGGTCTGCAAGAGCATCTGAAATGATGCGCTCTAGGCAGATGTTGAAGAGTGTTGGAGAGAGTAGGCATCCTTGACGCACACCGATTGTTGTTCTGAACCAGTTCCCCATGGCGCTGTTGTGGAGGACTGCACTGGTAGTCTTGTCATACAGGCTTTTGATGACTTCAATAATTTTAGGGCTGATGTTGTACACTTTCATTGTTGCTCATAGAGCTGCATGCCAGACTCGGTCAAACGCCTTCTTGAAGTCTATGAACACATGATATAGATGTTGTTGGCGCTGTAGGTATTTCTCACAGATTATTCTGAGGTTGAAAATCTGCTCAGTGGTACTTCGCCCTGCCCTGAATCCTGCTTGTTCTTCAGCTATGATTTGTTCAGCTTGGGGTTTCAACCTGTTGAGTATTATTTTCAGGAGGACCTTGCTGGGATGGCTGATGAGGCTGATGGTCCGGTAATTTTCACACTCCTGAAGGTTACCTTTTTTGGGAAGAGTGGTGACAAGCGACTGGGTCCATGGTATAGGCCACTCCCCACTCTGCCAGATCTTGTTACAGATAATGGTGAGGGCATCAATCATCGCTTCTCCTCCTGCTTGTAGCAGTTCCGCGGGTATGTTGTCCACTCCCGCTGACTTCCCTTTCTTTAGCGCTTGCACTGCTGCCTCAACTTCTTCCTGGAGAATTGGGAGGATTTCTTCTTCTTCTCTGTTCTCGGGACATGCTAGAACTGATGGGTCTCCATTTGGTGTATGGTTGTAAAGGTCAGAGCAGTACTCTGTCCATCTGTCCAAGACTTCTTGTTCTTCTGTAATAATAATAATAATAATAATAATAATAATAATAATAATAATAATAATAATAATAATAATAATAATAATAATAATGAAGTGTTCTTATTAAGCGCAATTCCCCTTGCGGGCTCAACGCGCATGCAAACAGCAGCCGCACGCATTCATACAAAAACACTGCCGTACGGGAATGGAGGGAGGGGGCAGAAAGTACTGGATAAGCATAAAAATGTCAACGGAGTAATGGTTCACAGATTAAAAGCTGCGCGAAAAAAGTATGTCTTGAGCTTTGTCCTAAAGCTCGCCAGCGATGAAACGTTCCTCAGCTCAGTGGGCAACGAATTCCATATCACAGGGGCCAGAGCACTGAAAGAGCGGTCTCCGACTGTTTTCAGGTTAGTTCTTAGAGTCTTAAGCAGTTTTTCGCTTGATGATCGCAAAGAGCGTGAGGGTTGGTAGGTTGTAAGCGCTGCAGACAGATATGGCGGAAGTGTAGCGTTGAAATGTTGGTAACTAAGAACAGCAATTTTGTATAGTATGCGGAAATGAATGGGCAGCCAGTGAAGTTCTTTGAGCAGAGGCGTTGTGTGGCAACGTTTAGGTTTACGCATAACAAGCCTTGCAGCATTGTTTTGAATCTGTTGCAACCGTCCTATTTGTTCGCTCGGCAAGCCGCCAAGGACCGAGTTGCAATAGTCTAACCGGGATGTAACCATAGCGGTTACAAGCCTAGCAGCTGTGTCCTGAGTTAAATTAGACCTAATAGAGGCTATTCTGCGCAACGCCAGATATGTGGCGCGGCAAATCGCACTGACTTGCTGATGCATTGAGAGCCTCTGATCGAGGTGTACACCTAAGTACTTAACTTCTGATTGAAAAGCGATTTCACTACCCCCTATTTCTATGGAACTGCCGCCTATCAGTCTAATGCGAGAAGCAGAGCCCACAGGTATCACTTCAGTCTTTTCTGTGTTCAATTTCAGCCTATTACTATTCATCCATTTAAGTACATCTTCAATGCAGTTCTGCACACTAGCCTGAACTGTCTGAAAATCAGCGGGGGGTGACTTTTTAGAGAGCTCCGTATCATCGGCGTATTTGTGAAAGTCACAGTAATGCTTGCTAATAATGTTAGAAAGAGGCTGTGCGTACAGCGAAAACAACACTGGACCCAAAACAGACCCCTGGGGCACACCAAACTCAAGAGTCCGTGTTGAAGAGACATACCATCAATAATGACAACCTGCTTTCTATCAGATAGGTAAGATTTGAACCATGCAAGCGCAACCTCCGTAACACCAAACGTAGCTTCAAGTCTATTGAGCAATATGCTGTGATCAAGCGTGTCAAACGCCGCGCTCAAATCTAGCAGAGCAAGCACAGACACCTGCCCCTGGTCAGCCCTAGCAAGGAGGCCATTGAGAACACACAACACAGCAGATTCTGTGAGGCATATGCCAGACTTGCTTTGGATCGTGGAGACTTTGGGCTGTTTGACACTTGTCAGCCGCTTCACAGTCTGGTAGGCCTTCTTGCTGTTGTTCTTGTTCAGACTGTTCTCTATTTCCTGGCATTGATCTTCTAACCAGTTCTCCTTTGCTGTGCGCATGCCTTTTCGGATGTCATTGTTGATTTTTCGGTAGACATCAGCTCCCTGTGAGGTGTTCTTTTTCTTTTTCATCTCTCTTCGTTTATCACATTTATTACCCCGTTTACAAAAAAAACAAAATAGAATATAAACATTATTATAAAAGAATAACAAAATACATAAATATAAAATGCCTAAATTGCGAAATAATAATACCATAGGAAGCCTTAGCGACCATTTGGCAGAAAGTGTCCAATATCCCCAAGCTGACCCAAAAGACCCCATACACAAACGAGGAGTTTTGGGAGAGTTTTCAAGAAGAAAGGTAGGCGACTGGTCTAGCGAAGGGATAGTAGATCAATAGAACAGATTAAGAACGAGAAAGAAAAAAATGAGATTGACAGAAACAGTGGTAATTTAAAGCTGCCACTACATTTCTACGTTACTTTACGTTGTATAGATTAACGTCCCCGAATACATAGCGTATAAGGGACTATTGTAATTTCTACAAAGTGGGGATACTATTTTATAGAGATTTCTCTTATATAGTGCACTTAAAAGCTCAGAGAGCTTTTCAAGGCGCTGGCCCGTAATATCCAGCAATCACATAATAGTTTGCTGAAGTCAGGATTCGAACCCACGTCGCCCAAGACGCACTCACACAAGTTATGCTCTGATCACTGAGCTATCCCTGCCGCATAAAACCCCGGCACCCCAACGGGGGTAAACGTCATAGGCCTATGATAGTTGAACGTTCAGCACATAATACAATTGACCTATATCATTGTCTTCCCAGTTAAAGGATTGTAGTTTTGGACGTAAATGAAGATGTTATAGGTTCGTTGCTACACGGTTTGGGAATTAACCGTTTCAATGGCCGATTCCTTTCTCCAAAGACACTGTCTGGTCGCATTCTTCAATCTATGATGCATATTTTATTGTACCCTAGTGTACTCTACTGTACTCTACTGCACCCTACTGTACCCTACTGTAAGCCTACCCTATTGAACTCTACTGAACTCTACTGTACCCTACTGTACTCTACTGTACCCTACTGAACTCTACTGTACCCTACTGAACCCTACTGTACCCTATTGAACTCTACTGTACCCTACTGAACTCTACTGTACCCTACTGAACCCTACTGTTGTACTATTGTACCATACTAATGCTACCGCAATGCTATCGAAGATCCACTTTCTTATTACTATCGCGGATCCATTCTATTTGGTTAACGCTCCTTGGGTCTCAGCTACGCTGTGTGATGATGATATTCGCCAGATGGACACTTGACTTTGAAAAGGCGAGACAACTGGTCTTTCAATACAGTACTATTTAACAAGAGGACATAGCCCTCATTAAGCTAACCCAGAAAAAAGAGAGGTCCATTACATACCATCATTGAACTTACTATCATGCAGTCTATCAATAGATAATTTAATATAAAGTCTCTTCAATTTGCACATTGGAGATTTTAGAAGGAGAAAAAAACTAACATGAAAATTATTACTTCAATATTGTTTCAGAACATTACATTAATGTTAAGTTGCTTTGTATTATAATAGTGAAAATATATGTTTAACAAAATAATAGAAAATAAAATAAAATAAAATAAATAATAATAAAATAAAATGAGATAAGTAAATAAATATATAACAGAAAACTGACAAACGAGTTATTGACGCCATTTTAGCAAAATTTGAACTAGCAAGAATGCTGTTTAAAGATTTCGATATGAGCATATAAGGTTTTATATGAAAGATTTCCTCATAATTTTACAAATGTGTGCGCAGAGGTGCGTCATGATGTTGCTGATGTCGCTGTCGATCCTTGTGGCGTTGTCATCCGGCAGCAGCAGCGACTTAACATTTGCGAGGGTGATGTCAATATATGAAATCATAGACATGGAACACACATGGCGACAATGGAAACTTCAATATGGTGAGGATGATGATGATGATGATGATGATGATGATGATGATGATGACGATGATGATGATGATGATGATGATGATGATGACGACTACTATTACTACTATTGCTGCAATTACTAACTACTATTGCTGTGACGTGGGGTTTTATTGTTGCTGGGCTCTGCACAATGGAATGCTATTACCCACTCGTCTCCAGTCTATGGGGATCGCTAATAATCGCCCTGTGACTTAACTTAATACATTTATTTGTTTAGCTCGGTCTGTGTTAAGGTTGGGGTACAGAGATAGATAGAAAAATGGTAAAAGATCACTGTCACACTAGCTTACACACGGCTATGAAACATATGTAGTCCAGCCACTTGATAACAGTAAATATCACACATTTATTTCCTCTACTCTATACACGATCTTCGATGTACGAAACTAACTTAAAAGTTCAAATGTCAATGCGAATGGTTCGCTCTTGAGAGTTCTAGGCAGCTACTTTATCTTCATCGGGCACTGGATACTTTCTGCTCTAATGGTCAGAGTTCTTGAAGAGTGGACTACTGTAGTCCTGTTTATACAGAGTTTGGTGCACTGAAGGCTGTGTACTTAGCTCAGTGTCCGAAGAGCTGTGTTGTGGTTGATTCCTTGACACGCTGTGTTGTCTTGGAGTTTTTTTCCCTGTGGCAAGACTGGTGGGCTCTCTTTGCTCATTGCTAGAGAGGCCTCTGCAGACCAACTTTTAGCGACGACTTGTTCTTGTCTTTCGCCGAGTTGGGCTCACGATACAACGCCTGCTTGTCTGTAACATATGAGACGAAATTATGCACAACCCTGTATAAAAGGTGTGTGCAGAGCGTCCCACTGAAGGCTGAAGTAGCCCTCAGTGATTAGCTCCACATCTCTATATATAAGCGACGAACATTCTGCTAAGTCCGTGGTCCACTGGAATCTCCACTCTAATTTCCTATACATATATAAATATAAAACATGGCTAACTATACACATAGAGAAAGAATTAATATTATACACATTCTCTGGTACAGCCACTGGTCTGCAAGCATACATATAGATTAAACAACAATGGTTCCGTACGTCTTTCAACATGGCGTCGACCGGTCGTGTTCGACACGTGATCACGCAACGTCGGACTAACAATTTAATTCTGAGCATAGCAAATTTCACAAACATAATTCAACAATAATATAAATACATCACGATGAAACAAAAGTATGTTCATTTACCTTCTTGACAATGTCAGGCTGTGGCTAACTTGTTTGAATTCGAATATTCAACAAGCCCTGCTTTCCTAATTCTGCTCAGTGGAGAGATTCTGTCAGAGCGTAACTGTGTACTGCCCGGCGTTTGAATCTAGACTGACCATCTACCTGCCTCTGCTTGAATCAGCCAGAACTAGTTCTACCTAACCTAGCTGTGTTCTCATTGACTGAAAAATCGGAGCTCTACAACGTAAGCTGCGATGATGTCATTGCCTACTTGGCTATCGTCAGCATACAACTGCTACGCATGATCACTTCTGTCGTCTGCTTCAGACTAACAGTAACCTTCTATGTCTACACTGACTAAACAAGGCAACAGCTTAAAATGTGCTGGGTAAACTGGGCCTCTTGTTACAATTACTACCACTACTACTACTACGACTACTACTACTACTGTTGCTGCTTGTTACGTTGAAACGCGAAGGATAGTATGTCTGAAACGCGCACGATAGATCTAATCGTTTCGATTTGCAAAGTATTCAATAATAGAGTTTATTTACCTTTGATTTGAGTTTGCGTTGTGGTTAGAAGAAGCTTTGTATAACGTTGATAATTTTCGTTGGTCGATATTATTGGAGAATTCTCTAGATCTGCTTGTTTACTATCGATCGAAGTTTCGGGATATTTGAGAACATTCTGGGACGGAAAATAATGTGGTATGACGTAAGTCAGTGATGACGATCTTTGGTTTGATTGGTGGTAGTGCGTCATCTACCGTGTTCTAAATTGTTCTGGAGTATCGAGAGAGGCTATATAATTATGTGCCGCACTGTTTTGTGTGGTTGTTGATAGTGAGTTGGAAAGTAAAAAGTTGAGAGTGGAAAGGCGATTGAGCGATTGTATGCAGTTGTTGATGTGTGCTGAATAAAAGTGGAAAACTTCATACGAAGACTTTGCCTTGTTGCTGCTGAGTGAGCAGGCTGCGTGGATAAACGAATCAGTTACACCTATCAGGATTTCAAGCATCGGGGCTGAATCAGATACTGATAGAAAAACACCAACATCGAAAGAGTGTAACACTGCTGCTGCTGCTACTACTACTACTACCACCACCACTACTACTACTTCTACTACTAGTGCTACCACCACCACCACCACAACCATTCAATCTGACACCCCCCGTGGGAATGCCGGGGGTTTCATTATAAATAGTATCCCCGCTTTCTGGAAATTTAGTGCTTTCTCATTTGCTGTCGCTATCTTTCTCCTTTGTTCTTTCTTATTCCTACTCTGTTCTATCAATCTACTATACTATCTTCTTCTTCGCTAGACCAGTCTCCAACCTTTTTTCTTGAAAACTCTTCCGGGACAAAACTCATTTGTGTGTGAGGTCTGTTGGATTAGCTTGGTTGATATACTTGTGCTTGGAAATATTGGACGCTTTCTGCCAGGTGGTCACTAGGGCTTCCTATGATGTTATTATTTGGCAATGCAGGCATTTTGTGTATGTGTTTTGTTGATATTTTATAATTATGTTTATATTCTATTTTGTTTTTTGTAAACGGGGGTTCGATAAATTAGAGTGTAGCCTCAGCGTCCCCTGCGTGGGATTTTTTTTAATTGTAAAGTGACCGGCTGGTGGAGTGCCTTCAGTGTTGCCACTAGGGTTGATTCGGCAGATCTTTAATGCGGATCAGGGGCGAGTCTTCAGCGAAGTTGTGGTCTTGATTTTGTGGTCCTGATTCGGCTATACTGGTCCTGATTTGGCTCGGAAGAGTCCGCTGGACCTAAAGCAATAATCATGTAATGTAATGTAATGTAATCCAATCTGACTGACCTGATTTCTTTCTGATTTGATGTTTCTAAGCACTATTGTTCCAAGATATATAATCTCACATGGGATGTTTGCTTTAAAAATAAACAATAAAGAAGTTTTTGTTCCCTACGCTTAGTTCTATGTGCCTGTGGTATATAATGCCGCATTCTATTACTATTGACAGAATGATGACCAATGTTGCAGGCAAGAACTACGACCCCCGAGAGGAGGTAATGAGAAGAAACATTTTCTATCAAAAGCTTCAGGCCATCCAGGAACATAACGCCCAGTACCCAGTGAACGTGTCCTACACCAAGGGACTTAACCAGTTCTCGGATCTGGTGAGGAACTGTTCAGTCTTGCATATTGTGTATCTTATCACATTGTTTTAAATCGACATTGTTTGGTCAAGTCGTGCCTGCATTGCGCACGCGCGCATTAAAATCTAAAAATAGAATTAATGGAAGATGGAGGTATGATAAGCAACTCCAAAACTAACCAAAAACAGTTGACTTCTAGAAAGCAATTGGTTGTGACTATCGCCTTGTTTTGTAGAGTAAACTGGAAATTCATATGAATGTAACAAACCGATTTTTAAATAATAATTTATGTAACTGCACAATATCTTTTTTTTTTTAAATGATGCCGCAAAAATGCTCCGATTTTTAATTTGGTTGAAAACTTGCAAGAGGCAAGATTTTGAGTTATCTCCAAGCCTATTTAGCTTTTTTAATTAATTTAATTTTTAAGGAATAGGTCCGCAATTAAATCGCGTACAATGCACGCTGCACTGCAATAGTGAATAAAAATGATGCAGTTGATCGTTCTTAAGAGCAATTTTTAATTAATTTAATTTTTAAGGAATAGGTCCGCAATTAAATCGCGTACAATGCACGCTGCACTGCAATAGTGAATGAAAATGATGCAGTTTATCGTTCTTAAGAGCAAGATTTAGTATTATATTATATTATATTATATTATATTATATTATATTATATTATATTATATTATATTATATTATATTATAGCGGAAAGGGAGGCGACTGGTTGAGGCTTGGGAGAGAAATTGTCTACCTTGATTTTCTTGGTTAGACTAGCCTTGGGTGGCTCCTGCTTTGCAGAATCCTTTGGGTATGCCATTGGGTTAAGCAGGACAAGGCGACACGACATTTGTTCTTTTCGGCTGACCATTCGCCTGCTGCTTTTGGTGGCGAGCGGGACCACATTGTCGGCAGGCATTTTATGCAGGTCGGTGGCAGCGACCTTGCAGTAGAGTGCGTGGCACTAGTAGCCGGCAACCCGGTACACCCAACCATGCCTCACCGCCTTGCAGGACAAATATTTTTATGTCCCTCTTTTGAGGGATAAAATGAAAATAACTGCTCGGGTGGAGCAATGTTCCCAAGGTCGTGGCTGAGAGACGGGAGTCAAATACTCCGCTCAGCTACTATATTATAGTATAGTATAGTATAGTATAGTATAGTATAGTATAGTATAGTATAGTATAGTATAGTATAGTATAGTATAGTATAGTATAGTATAGTGATTAATTGCAATTATTTTTACAAACACATTTTATTTTATAAAATGAACAGTATTGTTAAACCCATTTTCATCCAATCATTGTAGATTTCGGGATTGTTGGGTGTCTTTTTTTTCTTCTTCTGGTACTGAAATACATGAAGTTCCCATTTAGAAGCGTATATAATACAGAAATCACATCCTAATCCATAACTCGAAAGTAGTTGGGGCACCACAGATGATCGTTTTACCAGCGTATCCATTTTTCTCTGTCCTCAGCAGTCCTCATGGCTTCACGCAATGTCAAGCCACTCCATTCTCGAATGTTGTCTTCCCACCTCTTTTTCTGTCTCCCTCTTCTTCTGCCTCCTTGCAATGTGCCTTGTAGGCTGGTCTTTGCAAGGCCTGATGCTCTGGTGATGTGGCCATACCATCGGAGTTTCCGTTTCTTCACCACGGTGAGCAGGTTATCGTGTTGTCCAATGGCTTGTGTTATGGTCTGTTGGACTTCGTTCCTGGTGATGTGTTAGGTATAGGAAATGCCAAGAAGCCTTAAGTAGCACCTCATCTCCATGCTTTGTATTCTTTGTTGTAGGTCGGCTTTGAGGGTCCATGTTTCGCAAGAGAATAGTAAGATGGAGATGACAATGGAGCTCAAGGCAGCAACTTTACCTTGGAGTGTAGACTAATGGTACTGTCTTCCCATATGGGCTTTAATCTTGTCAGGCAGCAGTTGTTTGTGCTATCTTGAAGAGGACTTCATGTCGGGACCTACTGTCTGATACAACTGCTCCTAAATATTTGAAGCTATGCACCGTCTTGAAAGATTGGCATTGAACTTTGATGTCCGTGTTGATGCCATTGGAGCTGCTGATCATCACTTTGGTATTCTATGCGCTTATTTCCATTCCAAAGGCTATGGAGGTGTTGTCAAGACTCTCTACCAGCTTTTGAAACTCTTGTTCCTCTCCAGTCAATCCGTCAATGCCATCCGCAAAACGGAGGTTGAAGATTCTGTCCCCTATGCTGACTGTGCCTTCGTGTTCTGCAAGGGTATCTGACATGATGCGCTCTAGAGAGTTATCAAAGAGTGCTGGAGAAAGCAGGCATCCTTGACGCAAGCCGATGGTTGTTCTGAACCAGTTCCGATGGCGCCGTTGTGGAGGACTGCACTGATAGCTTTGCCATACAGGCTTTTGATGACTTTAATAATGTTTGGGCTGGTGTTTTACACTCTTATGGTTGCCCAAAGAGCTGCATGACAGACTCGGTCAAATGCTTTCTTGAAGTCTACAAACAAATGGTATTGATGTTGTTGGTGCTGTGGGTATTTCTCACAGATTATTCTGAAGTTGAAAATCTGTTCAGTGGTATTTCGCCCTGCCCTGAATCCTGCTTGTTCTTCAGCTCTGATTTGTTCAGTTGTGGTCCTGACTCGGCTCTTTGCAGTCCGCGGGACTCTATAAACAATGACCAATTTACTAACTAACCAACTAACTAAATTTTGTTCAGCTTTGGGTTGCAACCAGTTGAGTATTATTTTTATGAGGACTTTGCTTTACAGAGATAATTAAAAACAACAAATGTGAACACATATACAGCAATATAAATCATGCTGCAGACGCTGGAGGAATACAGGGCCTACAACAAGCTGAGACCAGTGACCAACGTTACACGTGGTGGCTCAACCTTCATCCCTCCCTCCTTCGTTACCCTCCCTTACCGCGTGGACTGGAGGACCGAAGGACTGGTCACCCCTGTCAAAGACCAAGGACAATGTGGGTGCTGCTGGGCGTTCAGCGCGGTAAGTCTCAGCGAGGGTTGTTGTTGGGGCATCAATCTATGTGTTATCGAATTGTAGCTTTCACTATCTGCCACAACAACTAGGACGCTTTTGAGTGTTAAAAAAATTGTACCGGCTAAGCAAATTTAACATTCATTCGATGTGAGCAATATTGCAGGCTGTGCATGTAGATATTTATTGTGACATACATCACAAACTGTCGTGTGTGGTAAACTAGAACTTGACACAGTAATATAATAACATTGAATGCTAAGCACAGAGCAAACGTATGGAACACTCAAAGTGAGATACTTTTGTTCGCGTATCGTGCATCGCGGGCAACTCCATTTATGATGACGAAGCAAGCGTTCCTCGTCTTTGAAAAGTTCATTTTGTCCTTTCTTTCTCAGACTGGGTCAGTGGAGGGTCAGCATGCCAAGGCAACCGGAACTCTGCTGTCTCTGTCTGAGCAACAACTGGTCGATTGTTCTGCTGTAAGTAGAGATACTTTCTTTTGAATACACAATGTAGAGCCATTGTGTTGTAAATAGATCCGTTCTGATGCAAGTAGAGTTGTTATGTTGTATATTAAACACCGTTTGTGTGTGTATGTGTTTGTGTATGCGTGCGTGGGTGTGTGTGTATGTATGTATGTGTGTGTGTGTGTGTATGTGTGTGTATGCAGGGTTTCGGCAATAAGGGCTGCAATGGCGGATTGATGGACTATGCTTTCAAGTACATCAAATCTCAGCCTGGAGGTCTGGAGACCGAGGACGACTATCCCTACACTGCCCAAGATGTAACGCTTTTCAACTCTCTCTCTCTCTCTCTCTCTCTCTCTCTCTCTCTCTCTCTCTCTCTCTCTCTCTCTCTCTCTCTCACGTGCATTTTTGTTATTTCATTACCTCGACAATTTTTTTTTCTCAACTGAAACGCACACTTTTACTAATGGAATTTTTAATGTGGTCATTGAATTTGTGTTGAGGAAGGTTCTAATGCCGAAATATTGACTTTTAAAACAAACTTCTTGTTTGAGTCTTTGACTTTCATTTTAATCTTTTCATTTTCTTATCTGTTCGTGGAAGCTGTTATTTGGGGACCAGTGAGAACTGCGGCGGGCGAGTAGCTGTGCCTCAATCCCAAACCCGGCATTGCTAGCTTTCTGCACCCCTGTATTATAGAAATGAATAGTAGTACTATCATTGACATTGCTGATTTACTGAGGTGACTGGCTGCAGGGTGTTTGTCAAGCTGACCCCTCCAAAGAGGTTGCCAAGGTGACAGGCTACGTGGATGTGAAGCCCTTCAGTGAGACTGACCTGCAGAAAGCTGTGGCCACTGTGGGTCCCGTCTCTGTGGCCATCGACGCCAGCAAAAGGTCATTTAGCGAATACACAAACGGTATTTACCTTCATACCAGTCCGCTATTTACTTTCCATACCAGTCCGGTATTTACTTTTCATACCAGTCCGGTATTTACTTTTCATACCAGTCCGCTATATACTTTCATGTAAAGGCCAAGCTTCTCCCATTGGATTGAACATTTACTCAGTTTAAAACATAGATCATGGGTTGAGAGGTTTGACAAGTTGGCACTGGATCTACCCCCATCTTTCCCCAACCCCTTCCCAACTTTGCCTTGAAGGCATGGACAGAATCGGCCAGGTACGCGCTATCATTTGTTATGTAAAGCGCAAATTAAAACTTAACGTCTGCTGTAAGGGCTGGCACACATTTGCAAACAAATGTCAGCTTAATCGCAATGATAAAATAGTTATCATCCAACACTAAAACTAAGCGGTAAGACATACAGCAAGTACAATAAAGGCATAATGAAGTATACATAGTGCCAACAAACTAAAGTTTTACCTGAACACACACGACATGATGATGATCGACGGTTGCTGTGGTGACGTAACCACAATGACTGACGAAGAAGAACGTTGTATTGGTGGTAACCACACCCGCCGTTGACCACCACAGACTGTAGACGACGACGACGACGACGATGATGATGATGATGATGATGATGATGATGATGATGATGATGATGATGACGACGATGATGATGATGATGATGATGATGATGATGATGATGATGATGATGATGATGATGATGATGATGATGATGATGATGGAGTAGGATGGATGGATGTATGTGCAGGCATTTACTTCGATCCAGGGTGCCGCTCATCCCACGTGGAATTGGACCACGCTGTGCTGGTTGTTGGTTACGGTACTCAGGGCGGACAGGACTACTGGATCGTTAAGAACAGGTAACGTCCATTGTTGTTGTTGTTGTTGCTTTTGTTGGTGTTGGTCATTGTATTGGTTGTTGTTTTTCCAATGGTGGTAGTGGTGGTAACTATGATTGATGGTTTGATTG